>CABFPE010000133.1:1323103-1349403 GCA_900660155.1 Hofstenia miamia | reverse complement strand
ATATATATATATGATTGAAAGTAAATTCACCAATTCAAATGTAACCAATCCTCAACTTTACATACGATATGTGGACGACGTTTTTGTAATTTTCAGTAACAAAGAGGAATCAAACATTTTCTTAGAATATCTTAATAACCAAATTTCTGAAATCCAATTCACAAAGGAAAATCAAAAGGAAAACAAATTAGTATTTTTAGATGTTTGTGTTCATAACTTTAACACATCATATGAAACAAGTTGGCATATAAAGGAAACCAACTCGGGATTATACATACCATATATTTCTACGTGTAATATCTCACATAAATTGAATACAATTAAAGCATTATTTGATAGAGCATATAAAATCTGTTCGACATTCGAACATACAGTTAATGCCTTTGATCAAATTTTTGCCATCTTAGAACGAAATGGATATCTTCATAATATTTTAAGAAAATGATTAGTGCAAAGAAAACCAGCAAAATGTGAAAAATACCAACAAAGAAACGAAAATTGAAGTATATTTGAAAATACCATATCTAAGTAACCAAGTTGAGAAATTCAAGAAAGGATACAAAACTAAAAATTACTAAGATCACCCCGATTTTTACAACTTTTAAAACAAAAGATATGTTTAATAACAAAAAAACTTAGTTTCCTTCCTAGTCTACAAATATACATGTGATGATTGCNTAAGATCTAATGAGCATTTAAGAGGTTATCTGAATTCAGAAATTTTTACCCATCACCATCAAACTAAGGAAGATCAATTTAAAATTTTACTAAGAACTAAACATCCGAAAATAGCAGAGGCAATATAGATATATACACTATAAAAGAAACAACAAAGGGTAAATTATTAAATCGACAACGAAGCATGATGACCTTAAATTTATTCTAAGTCTATGTAATAAGATCATTTATATTTAGTGTAGTTTATTGTAAATTTATTTACCACATATTTTGTAAACTGACGATGATGGTAACACATCGAAATCGGTATTTAAGACTGTCGTCACATTTAAATAATATTAGAAAGCTCAGTTTGCTTACGCACATATATATATATATATATATATATATATATTCAATGACATTCACGTTTTGGTGTCATAAAAATCAGCTTACATATAAAAAAAGCTTTTCCATTTAGTACCAAAAACAATGAAGTTGCTTGCTAGACCTATATCTTCACGAGACATATGTTGATAGTGAGCGGCATGAGAACTGGGAAAAAGCAGTTTTACTAGAGTTTTGGATTTATTCAACAGTGCAAATAAGTGGTTTCAAAAAAACACTAAAGTTTAGAAGCTTGAATTCCGTTGAAAACTGTTGGCAAGTGATAAGGACAGCCTTTGCGTATGCAGCGCCAATATATANATATATATATATATATATATATATATATATAAAAGAATTACATATTTCTGAAAATTCTCTACAATTAATTGAATATCATCCACAGTAGGTTTTCTACAATATAAAACTGCCGTTTAAGTTGAATTTTAATCACCATAAGGATGTTTACTAGACAAAAACTCCTAGATTGCTCGATCATAAATTTTTTCAATTAAAAAAATTTTCAGATTTTAGAGCTCAATTATTTTTAAACATATTTGTTGAAAATTTTACGAATATTTCATAGAAATTTTACAAAAATTATTCACAAAATGTGTTTCCTCGAATTTCCAAGAATGATTCGATCGAATAAAAACAACAGCATACCTCATTCTGGCGTTATTTGAGCACAATAGTGACCTGCAAAGCAATTGAATTTGCTTGAAAAAAATACAAAAAACGAGTTTAACATTTCGTTTTTTGTTGTATTGTATTTCTTTTCGGGCATATCTAATTAATGTTTCCTTTGATGATTGTGAAAATCACTTTCATTTGGGTTTTAAAACGAAATTAGGTTAGGAAATGAATGCTATGTTTTCAATTGAAAATCAGAACTTATTTATCAATGATATTGTAAATTATCTCCTACTCTGAAGTAATTTAATACCCGAGAAATTACTTCTTCCGTTTTTAGAGAATTATAATCTTTATTGTTCACTGAATTGTGAAAAATACTCATTATATTTCTTTGTAAAGCTTTGTTTTAGAAATAATTAATAGTTAATTACATGGATGTCTCTATTTTGCTTGGATATACATGTATATTTACATGTCAAAATATAAATATATTGAAATTTTTAAAGTTTCAAAACCCAAACTTCATTGTAGATGTACTAATATTACTTTGGAAAAATGCTAATTAAAGGATTAATAAATTATTTACTAAATGTTATTGTCCCAAAGAAATCGATAACATACATTAATAATCAATTCAAATTCATAAATAAATAGATAATAATAATAAGATTGAAATGCAATTTATTGCTACAATAAACTAGTACAAAAAGCTATAAACTAAAAAACTACAAAAAGCTATTTACAAATATAATAAATATATATAATATTAAAATGTGTGTGTGCATTTTATACAAAATTTTCAAATGAATGTCGTGTATGATTGTCGCTAAGTAGACATTGTCTATTAAAGAAGAATGTTCGCAATTTCTTTCTGAATTTCTTGTAATTTTTTTTCAAATTTAATTTCTCTATTTAAGTTATTCCAAAATTTAGTTGCTGTTGGGTGAAAACTATTAAAATATTTATCCAAGCATAACAATTTTTGAGAACGTTCATTTAATTTAATATACTGTTTTAAAAACGAAATGAAATTGCGGCCTGGCCAAATTTGAATTTAAATAATATTGATAACATATGCATTTTAATCGGTAATCGGATGCATTGTCATGCTTGGTGCAAAATTGAGAGTTTTAAGGGACCAATTGAAGTTTTTAGACAGGAGGATGCGATATTTTGAATTAATATTTGTAAAGAGGAATGAGCAATATTGAAAGTGTGAAAGGCAGAGTGCATTTATTAATTGTTTGTGATACGTATTTGAAAAACTTCTGAGATGATAAAGATATCTAACTCCAGAAGCCATTTTTTAAATCATTGTCAATTTCAAGACCTAAATAGTTAATAGATTCATTTGCTTTATTTGTACATTATTTAATTTAAGTTCTATGTTTTTTGTGAGATTTCTGTTTGTCTTAGTGCAAAATATTATGAATTGTGTTTTTTCAATATTTACTTTCAATTGATTATTTGAGAAATATTTTGTTAAATTTTTGATGTCATATTGGAGATTTTTAGTTGCATCAAAGGCATTTATATCTGTACTTATAAGACAGGTATCATCTGCATATTGATAAATTTTACTGTTTTTTACCTGTTGAGTTATGTCATTAACATAGATTGCAAATAGAATAGGTCCGAGAACTGTGCCGTGTGGAACCCCACGGTCCGTCATAATATATTTTGATTTTTTACCATTAAGTATAACTCTTTGCTGTCGATTTTTAAGGAAAGTCATTATTAAGTTAACAGATTTGTTATCAAAGTTATAATATATTAATTTGTCCCTTAATATGTCAAAATTCATTGAGTTAAAAGCTTTGCTCAAGTCAAAGAGTGCAACAAAACTANNAATTGTGTTTTTTCAATATTTACTTTCAATTGATTATTTGAGAAATATTTTGTTAAATTTTTGATGTCATATTGGAGATTTTTAGTTGCATCAAAGGCATTTATATCTGTACTTATAAGACAGGTATCATCTGCATATTGATAAATTTTGCTGTTTTTTACCTGTTGAGTTATGTCATTAACATAGATTGCAAATAGAATAGGTCCGAGAACTGTGCCGTGTGGAACCCCACGGTCCGTCATAATATATTTTGATTTTTTTACCATTAAGTATAATTCTTTGCTGTCGATTTTTAAGGAAAGTCATTATTAAGTTAACAGATTTGTTATCAAAGTTATAATATATTAATTTGTCCCTTAATATGTCAAAATTCATTGAGTTAAAAGCTTTGCTCAAGTCAAAGAGTGCAACAAAACTACATTTGTTTAGGGTTAAATTAGATTTTATTTGTTCTGATATTGATAAAATTGCATCTTGAGTGCTATAACCATTACGAAAACCAAATTGTTTTTTTGAAAGAATATTTTCAAATATCAAATATGCATTTATTTGATTATTTAATAATTTTTCGAATAGTTTACTAAAGGGGTGGCCAATGCAAATGGGCCTATAATTTTGTGCATTTAGAGGGTCGCCTTTTTATATAGAGGTCTTATGTCAGATTTCTTAAATATATCCGGGAATTCATTATCAATAATGCATTGGTTAAATGCGAATAGTAGATGTGCACTAAAGATATGAAAATGACGTTTAATAATAAAGATTGGAAGATTATAGGATGCCGTTGATTTATTTGTGTCTAAAGTTTTTACTATGGTTTCTAGTTCATTTGTATTTATGAGTCTAAAAAAAGTAAGTTTTTCCTGGGAATTTATTAATATTTTTCTTTCTCTTATATCGGGGAAAATTGAAATTACCAAGTTCCTTAAATGTTGTCTTTAGGTAGTCTATTATTCTTGTTTTTTCTGTTATAGGTTGGTTATCAATACTTAATTCATTAATATCAGTTGAAATTCCTATACTTTTTACTAAAATTTTATGAATATATAGCCATTTTTCGTTTGTATTATTTAGTTTATTGAAGAACCTTNTCTCCTGAAAGAAGTAATCTTATGGAATAAAAATAGTTATTGAGGTGATTAAGAAGAAGGGTACTGAATTTAACTGTATATGTATAATATGTTAAATGGGGATATTTTGAAGCATGTGAATGTGGATTTATATTATATAGAGGTACATTTTGTAACATTACATAGATAACTAAAAAATATATAATACAATTTACCATTTTTCTGTACATTTTCATAATAATTCAGATGAAGGAGGCGTGGGAAGAAGAGGATAAGAGCAGTCAAAACGAAAGCGCAAATAGGAGGGAGGTCTCTTAGGTCTTGTTTGGAAGCTTTCTTTGACAATGTGAGTTAAAATTAAAACACAGCAAATCACTGGGGTCAAGTCATAATAGAGCAAAGCCTCTCAGTCCTCGGCAGTCCTTAGATGGTTAAAGACGGATAGGAATTCCCGGAGAACAGACATAATCAACAATCGGAACTGTGAACTCAAGAAATGCCAGCATAAGATCCACAGATTAATGATTGCTGTAGAAAAGGTAGGCCAAAAGAGAGGATGCTAGAGTTATAGACCAAACATTGTTGATGAATGAAAAGCAAAAATCAGCAGAAAAAAAATTTCTTCAGTAAATGCATATCTTGAATATGTGTAAATTCCAAAAAAAATTACATATATACATATACATATATATATATATACTGCATATATAATCCAATAATTTTTACTCTGATTTGTTGGAATTTAGAAGCGAAGGTTCATCTTTAAGATGCATTTGTAGTAAAATGCTTAATTCCATTACAGCATTAATTTCACTAAGCTGTAATTTATTTTCGATGAAAGTATCTTAAAAACAAAATATTAAATGAGCATTACTTTACTGAAAATACAAAAAACGAGCACAGTTCAGAATGGAAAATGTGCATGAGTAATTATTAAATGGTTAATATTTATGATATCTAATGATGGTTTACGATGCGAAATATAGGTTTTGTTAACATTATAAAAGTTGTGTAATTCACAGTGGTGAAAATATTCTTTGTAGTAATGTTAGATGGAGACTATGGACGTAAAATTGGATATTTGTAGTGGACTAGTCCTGGGTCTGGGTTAGGCATGGGTAACAAAAACGAATGACCATTTACACCTCTGATTACAATTAAGACTGTGAGCCAATATATCTAGTGAAACCAACAGAAAAAAAATTATTGCAACAATACAATATACTTAAAGATTCCAGGCTAAATATATTCAATAGGCATACCTGAGCCATTGAGTACTATATATTAACTAAACGCTAATATTTTAAAGAAATAATCGACAGTAATTTTAAAATCCCGATTACCGATATTCGATTTGATGGTTGCCATTTCCCAACTGGTGCCAAATTGTTATCAAAATGGTTTTAGAACAACAACAACATGTACCTTACGTATTTAAATTACTTGTTAATGTAAATTTAGTCATAATCGTGTATTATTGCAAGCAGTATGTTTATTGAATAAAAGCTTTGTTAGCAAGCAAATCCTATTACACAAACATAGATTAATTTTTAAAAGAAATTATAGTAATTTCCCTAAGTTGTCATTAACCCTAAGTCAATCAAGTATATTTAAACTGCTTAAATAAGTATTGTTCTAAATAAAACTAAATAATATCATGCTGTTATTTTTCAATTTGATAGTAAACTCAATTGCAGGATTTCCCATCGTGAATAATAATTATACCTACAAAAAAATAAGTTTTTTAAAATAAAATATTGAAGATTTTTACTGAAGAATTAAAAAGCCATTAATGGCCATGGAAATAAAAATTTCGTGTTGTTTTGCACCGATGCAGATGATATTTATGACATATTTGTTTCGATTTGACTATTAATATTCATTTTCAACAATGGTTTAATGAGAATGGAACTCATCCCAATTTATACAATGTCATTCTTAAATTCTTAATTTGGGAATAGTAAAATATGGATATTGCATTTCATATTTAAGCGAATATAAATCATAAAGACACTTGCTTTTCTAGGTTTATTGTCTATGGGGTTTGAAGAGTTCTTTTACACAAAGCGTCAGCAACTACGGTTCTATACATAACCATTTTTCTAAAAAATTTTTTATTTTAATATGCATACGTCGACAAAAAATAAATAAATAGCTGAATATACTTTGCTTAGGTAGAGTGTTTTTCAAAATCACTAATAAAATTTGTACAATACCTTTTTGCCGTAACGCCTGTAATACTTATAAAGTTATAATTTTTAACGCTCGAGCATGATTCTAAAAATAGCTATATTCCTTAAATTAATAGATAATAAATTCTAATGATGATAAAGAAGCTATTAAAATGTTTTGCAAAACTCAAATATAAATTTCAATACTCTAGCAGCAATTTCATTTCCACCATGTTGCTATTTGACATAACACTTAAGATTGTTGGACAAAGAGGGTTTTTGAGTCGAGTTTGAGTATTTTTTAAAGAAATTTCCCAGTTTTTTAGGGTAAAAACATTTATTTTACAATAATAATAACTATTTGCGATTATTAAAGAAATTGAAATTTAAAATAATTTAATTTTTACGGTGGTTTTCGATCGAGTTTGAGTCCAAGTTTTGATGTTTCTCTACCGAGTTTTTCCGATCGAGTTTTGCGAGCTTATTTGAGTTCGAGTTGTTAACATTCCGAGTACTCTAAAACCCTGTGGACAAGTTGCATTTGCTAATTGAAGATATTTCAATGCATTTCTTAAATTACGATAGAATTACACCATAGGGCGTACGTTAATTAGCCATACTGCATTTTACCACAAGTGCTTGAACTACCCATGTGCTACTCACATTTTTTAAATAATACCTTCAAAGTGGTTGACTTCGTACTAAGAAGCAGCAATCTATAGAAGCAGCAAAAATATAGTCACACAATGATTTTCAATAAAACATCAATAAATTTTTCAGAAAATGTAAATACACTTTTCTTTAATGATTTGAGATGAATGCGAGAGTCAATTAAATTTGTATTATTAGTTCAAATGAATCAATTCTGAGTTTACAAAATAAGAAATCATTAATAGCCTTGACATGATATTAATAGTAACACTGCTTTAGATGACCTTATATAATAGTAATACTAAAAATAATTAGTAAAAATATAATAGTATTACAAATATCAACGGAAACAAATAGTAAGTTAATTTCATGCCAGTATGTGTACTATAATGTGCTTTTTTGAATTAAACCAAGACAGTTTTTTATCTTTTTATGTTATTTCCTAAATTTTCTTAAATCCTGCACATCCATGCTTCAATTTGTTCTATGTTTGAGGCTAGAACCTAGGTGCAAAGACGTTTTCATTTTTTTCAGTTTTTGAAATTTTTCCAATGCATTTTTTTAAAAGTGAGCTCATCTATTATCATTATGTAAAATGCAATTTAAGTGGCATGAAATCTAGTGTAATTGTGCTAAATTACAATTGAATTTTCATAGCACTTGTTCAAGAACTAATCAACTCGCCAATAACTAGATTTGTCTTTTTGCAGCATCATGGTAAATTGAATTTTGTGTTAAGAAATATTTTATTCGACTGCAACAAAGGATATAAAACAGCTTTGTTTACAGAGTGAGGTCATATTTTATGATGTTGTATTTGGGAATGGTTGAATTACAATAAACTATTTTTAGGAAATTCATCACTTTTCTGAATGGTTATCAGCAATGACTTGATGATTTTATATTCAAAAATTTTCTAACAATATTATTAGACAACTTCTCGGTATTTGTAAACATCAATTATTAAATTAATCAATATTATTACCTACATAGAATTTGTATTACTTGCAGCATTTGAAAGCAACTGATTTTCAATTACTTGTTTAATGATACGTAATATTACCATTTTTGGTAATATTTTGGATGGTGCCAAAATAATCGATTGTCGAATCCCAATTGCGCTCAGAAGGTTACTGTTCCATAAGCTTGCATAAACTTCTTCATTAGGATTTGCACTTTTAGAGTATAAGTAACTCTTAAATTTTGGCTCCTTACCTTTTCTAAAAATGTAGAAATATTGAAATAATAATGAATTCATATTCTAAAATTGAGAAAATTGGAATCTGCACAGTGTTGTCTCGTTTCTACATATTTCTGATTTCTATAGAGTGCATTACAAAATGTGATGCTTAGTAAAATGTTTTCTAATACTGGCAAAATATTTGCTCAAAATCTTTTGATTTAAATTGTATGTCTGTTTCAATTTTTGCTAAAACTGTTTGAAAATAATGGAATGACTTTAAAAAGAGCTTAAACTGATAAAGTTTAACAATCAAGTGCTAAAAAATAGCCAATTTATAAATGTTCATTAACATTGTTTTCAGTACATTTGTTATATTTAATTACTTCTCTACTGCATATCTCCTTATTTATACTTTTAATAATATTAATGTTTTTTATCCTTTGAAAATTTGAAGTTTTTCCAATTTAAACTTACATTTTACATTTGAAATACTACGTAGTTTCAAAAGAACACTGCCTGATTAAAACTTTTTTAAAATTTCTATTGGTAGAAATTCTCGCAATTTTGAATATTCACTGTGACATTAGGGAGACGCACAATATTGAGAGAGAGAAAGAGAGATAAGAAGAGCAAAGAAACGAATTTGAATAACACAACTAAGTACAAATAAGAAATATAGAAAAAAATAATAAAATAAACATAAAAAATCTAAGTTACCATTGGCGTGAATTGCAAAACATTTGAATTAAATAATCATCAATGATGGATGTTTGATCTTGGTTAAGAATTGCGGCATGAATATCGCTTCACATAAGTAAATGTTGTCATAATTTTTAACAGTTATCATCAATTATGGATGCTTGAATTTAGCTAAAATTTATTGATTGATAATGCAATTCTTACAGATAAAGTGTTGGGCTTTAGGAAAGAGTTTATTAATATATTTTTAAAGAAATAATATATATATTTCTTTTTAATATCAATATAAATTAAATTTCATATATATTTACTTAAAAGAGTATTTAATGCGCATTTAGAATAAATCAACCTAGAATTTTAAGTAGGTTGGAGGTTATCCTGATGGGAATTTTTATCTAATATATATGTAATACTCAAAATTTATTCTTGATTATGTAAATAATTATTTTTATTTAACAAATCTAGATTTTTAGTGCAAATTCTATCTGTGAAAGTACAACATATCAGAAAATTGGGAAATGTGCATAAGTGGCATTGTCCTATCCCATCTTTATGAAAAACCATTGATAATGATGATTGGTTTCAGAACCTACGGTTAATATTTTGCGGTTAGGAAGAGGGCTTTGATATATACCCGAACAAAAATTGCAGTTTTTATTAGTTTACAATCTTAATCCCATTTTGAAGTCTTACATTAAGCTTAGACCGCCAATAACTCATTTGCTAAATGAAAATAAATTTACTTTCAACATTACTTCAACATTACTGACCAGTTGTTCTAATGAAATTTTTGCAATCTCGGCCGTAATTTTTGTTTGCGGGAGTCTATTTGTAATTTTTCTCTAACAATTCAACTTTGTCAAATACCGTTACTTTTTAAAGTAATTTTTGCTTTAAATTTATCCATAGATATTATTTTGGGAAGGAAGCGCAGCAGCAATTTTCCACTTAAATTTTTGGATTACGGATATCATAACAGTATATTTTCTCAGTACAAAATAGTTTTAAATTTCAAAAACTTTACAGGCAGATAGGTTATTTGAAACAATAGCAATAATCGAATAGGTATCAAATTTAACATAATTTAAACGCACTTTATTCTTTTTCAGCGATTTTTCATAAATATATTCAAAATTTAAATATTGATATTAAAATAATTAACTAAGGACCTACGCATTTTTCATTAGCAAAATTCCAAGTATGAAGTTAAATTAAATTTTGAAAAAAGTATTTACTTTCAGTAATACAAGCAATATTGACTCTTTTTGTTGGTTAAAATAGATTTGAGTGACAGTAAATAATAGGTTTTATTAAAAAACATAATCTAAATTTATTCCAAGCTTTCAGAATTCAATTGTTACATGATTTATGCTTACTAATGAACTTACTTTCTTAATGATTTCTAAACAAAAGCTAGCTGCTCTAATTATGGTAGTAAAATCAAAATTGAAGTCATTTGGCTTTCTTAAAATAAATTCTTTCAAAAAAGTGTCAAGAAGTCTAATATAGGTGCTTTTCTTATGTGTGCCTCTATTTTAACACTGATAACTTTCAGTAAAATATTATCTATCATTCTAATTTAATATTTCAACATTAGCTTAGCAGTAATAAATGGATGAACGACTTTGCAAAAATTAATTGATGCAGAAAAACAGTTTTACAAAGCTTGATTGAATTGAATTAAATGCATCTAACGAAAATATAATAAAAAATTAAAATCCTATTTTACGAGCGTTTAATAACTTTAAAATTAATATCAGACGATTTGAAATTAAATATTTAGCAGTCTAGAGTTAAAATGATCATAAAAACACTTTGTGGCATTGATTTATCGAAAAAAAATTGATTGTATATTCGTTAATAATCTTTTCACGCATTTCTTCATAAAATAAAAGCTCAGGAAGTAATAATAATAAATAATTAAGGCTTCAGAAATCCTTCGTAATGATCTTAAAATTATAGGTCTTAGCTTGATGTGCATAAGTGTAAATTTCAGAATTTTAATTTCTAGATGCTTATTAATCCGAGTTTGAAGATGTCGGTTTTTTATTAAATAAGATTAAGGAGTCGTCATGACAAAGCTTAACATAATAAGTAAAAAGATTTTGTAAATATTGAGATAATAGGATTATCAACATATTTTAATGTTTAATATTTATGGCAGATACATTGTCAGCTAAATAATATTTAAGGAAATATTACTGCCAAAATACAGTGCTATATATATATATATATTTATATATATATATATATATATATATATATACTATGAAAAATCAATTGCACTGAGTTCCATTTGAACACTATTAAAATGCATTCAAAATTTCTATGCAAATATTAATTACTGTTTTTAGGGAATTAAGATTGAAGTTGCCTCGCACATAATTTAAACTTCAAAAAAGACTACTTTAAGGTATTAAAAATAGCAAAAATCTATCAAAGTCAATTTGTAAAAAAAAGCTGCAGCGCAATTAAATTTTTTTCTTTAAAATACTTTGTCAGTTTGTTATCAATTGTTTTATCTTAAATAATACTTCAATACAGAGAAGTTTTGACGCCTCCACTGACAATGTAGACGATTCAAATTTCCACACCAGCTGTTTAAAGGGAAAAATTTTCAAAATATTAATAAAGGAAAAGAACTTATCAAGTAAATGGACAATATCTTACTGTACTAAATGATTTATGAATGTCTGATAGAATTTGATTCTTTTTTTCTCTCTAAAATAATTTTTCAGATGTAAATCCACCTTTGTTTTTGGCTGTAACATAAAAAATCTCCCCAACATTCATTAAGTTTTGAAATACACTTACAATATATTTACACAACAAAATAAATATATTTTTAATACTTTCATAATTGGCTATTTGATTTGAAAAGGGTTTGATAAAACTAATGATCTATGAAAATTGCTTCGCCACTATTATATGTAAGAATTATAATTTGCATGGTATCTTCAATATTGAAATTTCGATATATGTTAGTTGATATTTTTCACGAAAAGTAATTGGTGGTAGATGTATGTCCCACCTATACAAATCCGTTTTTCTAGACTGCAATAATTCACAGTATAATTTTATTTTGCATGACTAATCTCATGATAATATTAAGTTAATATATTTCTAAGGTTTCGCTCTCAAATTTTCATCTTTTCTACTTGAACATGATATTCCTCTTTAACCAATCTGATCACTGATTTGGAAATAAATATAATTAAGTAAATCATGTGGTTAAAAAGGGCGTTTGTCAAAGAAAATAGATGGAAAATATTATATTGATCCTAGTTTCTTGTCAAGGACTTCAGGTACATATATGTACCTCCCTATTATAGCATCATAGATGCATTTCAAAATTTGGCGGTAAGGTCATTCTTGCCATCTGCTTAATGCAAATTATACGTTTTTACTGTTAAAGCAACTTCCTTTCCTTATGGTCCTCAAAGGGTTAAAAAAATTAGGTATTATATAGAGATTAACTACGATATTTTTGAATTTGAAATTGCACAGGAACTTTTCATTAATGCTTTTTTTGTTTGAAACCAAAAAAATAATAACATAGAATTGAATATCCAAAACAATAAGGTTTATCAATTATTCGCAGTGTATTTGCTAGCAGACATTGTAAAAGTTTTAATTTAAGGTATTAATTTCAATCAATATCAATTTAGGAATAACAACTATATTATTAATGTAATAAAATATTAAACGTCCAAATGTGTATATTATTATATTATCAATAATAATAATAATAATAATAATAATAATTTACTTTTTTTAAATTTTAAAAATTTTAAAATTTGAAGACGGCTTTAGAATTTTCTTGTAATAACATGCTAAAATTTCCATTGTAGAAATTTTAAAAGGCGATATTCTCCTTCGTCTGGTAAAAAAGGGAGACCAGTAGTAGAAGTAGACTGTATATCATATAGTCTCTTCGCAAAAAAGTAGAATGTCAGATATTTGGATTTATTGGTCTTCCAGTAATCTAATGGAAAGGAATGGTCACTACAACCTTCTTGCAAGAACGTTTTGGTTTGCCGGTGCTCCCTTGTAGTAGATAATTCTGGACGGTAAGAAGCATGTCATTTTTTAAAATTAAGGCCGGTGACAGAGCGGGGCTGGTGTACTACTTTGATTTCATGAAAACAAAGAGGGGTTGATACTATCTACTTAGCAAATCACTACATGTGATTTTCACCAATGTTACTCTCACCGAGCATGATGCTTAACACTAGAAAGCCTGATGATTAAATATCTTAAAAGCACGATTTTCTATTTAAATTCTCAATATATGAGGACTTAAAAGTACATTTAAAATGTGCAAAGTGGTCAAATTTGAGCACTCAGGCTTTCTAGTGTTAAACGAATAACTGGACATGATGATTTAGTTCTCTATTCAATTATCTAATTATCTAGTTTCAGTGGAGACTTACACTTGTGGACTAGATACCTATGTGCCTTTTCTGAACAACAGATTTGGTCAAGATCTTTGAACTTTTATGGAAGAACTGTTGATCAAAGATGTTAATTTTAACATCTTTGACAAATCTATTCACCCAAAATGTCTTTGTTTTTGTGACAACTTTCGAAACCGAAAGGAAATAATTCACTAGATATTAATATTTCATAATTCCTAATATCAGCAGCGAAAATATTTTTGGTACTGATATCTGGTGTTGAACCACTAAATTATTATGCAAAAGTACATATTTTATCTAGATTTTTTGCATCCCCATTGTACTCAAATTTGTGATCTACTGCTATGAAGATCCTTAAACTTAAGCAGCCTGGGGATTTTTGAAAAAATTTCATAAGCCTATAAGCGCTTATAGCTCAAAAACTATTAAAGCTATACTCAATCTGAAAGCAACATGTGATACAAGAGAGTCTCTTCTCTCTTTTCATTTAAAAATCAACAATAATAAATTATATTTGCATGTGATTTCTTCTATAGGCCCCTATCATATAATAAACGATTGAAATTATACAGTGCCCATCTTCTGCATGTGCTTTCACGAAATAGAGGAAAAATTATGTTTTTCCAACTGGGATTCCTGCAGATGCAATGCGTATCAAACAAAAGCCGTAGTATTTCCAACTGCGCCTTTTCACTTATGGTAATACAAAATGTTTATAATAACTCAGACTCAGGGTCTGTGGAAAATTCCACGCTACTGCTGGACATTGCAGTAGAGTATTAAAGGAGAACATTGTTCTCAAATGATATTTAATTATTAATAATTATGATGATTTCAATTGTAGCAATTACTACATTTGCAAATTCTAAACTGATTCATAAATCGACTGTGTGTACCCTGTAACATTATATACAGCTGACATATTTGGAAATTCATGAAATCCTAATAGAGCAAAGAAGATATTTATTTTCGAATTATGATTTTCATATCATTCTGTTTTCAGCATGAATAAGTAGGATGAAAATGGCGCTTCATTGTGTCAACCTTTATTAAGAACAAATACGTAGTTGTACATTTGGCATAGAGATGAGCACCAGGGGCGCAGGATTTTCTGAGGGAGGAATCATCGTTATTACTCAATTTTTGATTTATCCAGTCAAAATCAAATGTGGAATCCTGACGGGGGGACATTCCACCATGTCCCCCCTGCATATGTAACTAATGAGCGCGGTACAGGTTTTGCAAATATATTTCCTATGCAGAGAAAAAAATTTCACCGTGATGTGCGGCTTTCTAACGCAAACCACCGCAATAAATGAAATTTTATCGCGGTATACAGCAACAATGTCGATTTTATCTTCTTAAGAAAAGATAGATATTTCTAAATTGTATTTTTAGCTATGGATCATTGGTAGAAAATTTTGTTAGAAAGACTATTTCTAAGGTTTTTTGTCAATTTGTTCAATTTTATTAGAGTAGTATCCAATTTTTCATACAATATTCAAAAATTACTATTAATGTTTTGTATGTGAAATCTATTAATTTTCCTTCAGAAACAGTTTTTTGAGAAACACTTAAAACAAAATACGTTATCTATATATTTTTATACCACCGCAAGTTGCTTTAATTCTACCCCTAACCAGCGCAATTACCATACCGCACTAATCCCTAATTTGGCATGCAATCCAGATAAGAGATTGAAGTGGGGCGGGTTAGAGCAAGGCAAGTCGGGGCAGGTATGGGGCAAGGTTTTTCTAAAGTGGATATCCATGGAGCAAAAACATTCTTGAGTTGAGAAAAATTAATCCAAAGAATTACCAATTTTAGAGATTGTAAATGTAATTATCCTATATCTAAATTTTATAAAATTTGGATTTAATTGGAAATGTATTGGCATTTCGGAAAATTGATAATCAGGAATTTTTTGTTTTTGGTAAAGTTTATTCTATTGAATAGTATCAATAAGATCTTTTGAATAAGAATTTGATTTGTCGCCAATAGGCTTTGCAATTATATGGGAAGTAGTGCGATTGCCCTTGCCTAAATGTATTGCAATATAATATTGGCTTTATGAAAAGCTTTTAAAGTTTAAATTAAATTTCATTTTGGAATTAATTATTAAATTTCTATTAGTAGTAATAGTAAATGACATTTGAGAAAATTATTCCATTTATTGATAAGCAGTAAGGAATTCAAAATATTTGGAAGTGATACTGTGGTGCAGTGTAACAAAAATTGTCATGAAAAAAAATGAAGAAATAGGATAACACATTTTTTAAGTAGATTTATTGAGTGGGACGGTAAATAAAATTATGAGGCTAACCAAGAACTATTCTTCAATTTGGGATACCCGAAAAGTTTTTGCAAATTCTTTCAAATTGAAAACATTTCAAAAAAAGATATTTATTAACAAGGTTTACTCTGGGAAAGAACGTGAATTAGAAAAGAGCATTTTGAAAAAGAGATATGAGCTCATTAATTCGGGAGTTCATAGAAATTCGTTAAGAAGTAATAACTTAAGATTATTTAATGATGGTGTAGAAATCAAATATGATTGACTACCTTCTCATTATAATGTTCTATATATGAATTGCCGTAATCAACATAATTTACAAGTTACTTTAGTCTTATATAAATGCCTTTGATTGCAATATTGTAGCATTAACAGAAACGTAGTTTGATAGCTGTTTTGAACATAATATTTTTCCTATTTCACCTTACATTGTCACTGCCGAAAAATAGACAGTCTTCATTAGAATATGGTGGTTGTTTAATTTTTGTTCACAACAGCATTGTATTTTTAGAAGTTGATCCCAAAATTCAAGTTGATTTGGGATGTTTCATTATTTTACGTTCTCCTACAAAATTCATACTCTTAATCAGTTTAGATATCCCCCCCCCAATTGGAAGCAAATTTAGACCTTCTGCTATTGATATTGTTGACTATCTTAAGCAACTTAATCAATATTTTAAGCACTATTTAATTCAAAATGCTGCACATAAAACATCAAATGTAATTATTTGTAGCGATATTAATTTACCTGACACTGATTGGCTTTCTTTTATGTCTCTGCATACCTTTGACGACTCCCTGCTCAACTGTTTTGTTGGTATGCATCTTGACCAGTTAATCGAAATTCATTTTAATGACATTAATTTTTTTCGATTTGGTATGAAAAACTATTTATCATAATTTCCAACATTGTTCCCACAAAGCTAACTATTGGACATCGCATACTATTCACATTTTTACAACAAATTGAAGAAAATCTTCAGAATTAAAAGTAATATACTACAAAACAACAAAAGATCTTTTAAATTCTATTGAACTTGATCAGTTAATTTATGTAGAATGCTTCACAGATACTTCAGATATAAATTCGTGTTACAAACTTATTCGTTCTTTATCCTCAAAAACCATGCTCAAGACCAATGTATCTAGATAAAGATTGTGCAAGTTCAGATTTTGAAATTTTTAGCTTATTTAATTGTTACTTCTCCTCTGTTTTTTTCACCCAGTTGTCATGATTTCCCAAATTTTTTATAATAATTTAAATACTTTGGACTTAATGTTGACCAACAAATCATGTTACTAAACTTTTATCTAAATGCAATTCAAAAGGATATGGTACAGACAAGATTTCCGGGATACTTCTAAAAAAAGCATGCTTCTTGTTTGACTCCTCATGTAAAGAAACCATTTAATCGCATATTAAATTATGGAAAACTTCTTATATTTAACCTTTGCACAAACGTGGACCAAAAATATGATTAGAAATTATCGTCGTATTAGCATTTTATGTAAAATATCGTTTCTATTTGATCGTATTAAATTCGATGCAGTTTTTCCAATTATTAAAGAAAAACTAACGCATTCTCAATTTGGATTTGTTAGAACAAGTTCAATAGTAACTCAACTTCTTATTTTATTGGATCGATTGTACTCCGATTTTGATGAAAATATTTCATGTATGATGTTATATCTTCTTTTTAGTAAAGGTTTAGATAAAGTTTTATATGGACTCCTCTTAGATAATTTTCTAAATGTCATTGTATCATACCTATTAAATAGAACTCAACAGATTATTATAAACAACACGAAATCTGAATTGCTTCCAGTTACCAGCAGTGTACCACAAGAATCTGTACTTATTATTTACTTTATTAATGACTTACCTGATCAATTTATACAATGCCGCTTCTATTTGCTGATGATATAAAGAAAATAGGTCAAAACTGCACAGATTCACAATCAGATCTAAATCTGATTTTGTTGTGGGCAAAAGAAAACAGAATTGAGTTCAACTTTGATAAATTTCAACTATTTACTATAATGTCTTCAGAAACTACTATTCAGCTAAGGAATGATGCAAGATTTGTTTCTTCATCTTCTGTTAAAGATATTGACGTTGCAACCTCAAATAATTTTTCTTGGAGTGAACACATATCAAAGAAATTGAAATCATGTAACAAATCTTTTATTTCTATGATAAGAACTATACCACTCAATAATAACTTCCGAATAAAAAAGAATCTCTATAATTCATTGATTTTACAGGCTCTTCTTTATGCTTCCTCAATTTAGTATGCTAATAAAAGTGATGTCAATCGCTTAGAAAATTTACAAAATGTTCTCTTTGGATAATTCAATAAGAAAAATTACAAGTCCCCCTTAATTCTATTACCTACTCTTTTAAACTTAAACTTTTGGATCTTTTATTCCTTAATAAGCTCTTAAACAATAAATTTGATTTTAAAATCTATAAATTTGTATACTTTAAGACTGTACGTCGTTCAAATCTAAGAAGTTCAAATCACGTTATCATTGAAAGCAAAATTTGTAAAAAATCGAAGATATTTCAATATTTTTTCCATCGAGTGGTTCCATTAGCAAATTGCATTCCTTTGAAAACATCAATTAATCTTCTTAATGCACCAAAAGATGTAAATCACAATTTAAAAAACTTTTTTGGAAGTCTTTAAAAACAAATTATACTATTGAAGATCCCTACACCCATTATATCGTCTGCCCTTGTAATACAAAACAAGGATTGAACTTTTATTTGAATGCAATTTAATATATTTGTAAGGTAACATTTTTGTTTAAATAAAAGTCTCTTAATAATAATAATAAAAAATATCTTCAAAACATACTTATAAATGCTTTGATACTTCAGGAACACCTATTATTTTAAACTTGACGTTACATACGCTTTAGACAGGAACATTTTTAGGGCTCTCATCTTTTTGTTTTGTTACTCTTAAATTTGTATTAATAATCAAAATATAATGTTGAACACAAAATCATGTGATTGAAATCTGTTTCTCATATCAGACACATCTGCTTTTCATGTTTCACTTTGAATATTTTTTCAACAAAAATATGTCATTGAGATATTAATACTTTGGTACAAAATTACATTATTAAGTCACAATATGTACAAATTTGCACCTGCAGTTTCTTAATGTCATCAGAAACAATTAAGACTAGCATTGCTGAGCCACCATAAAAATATTTTTAGCACTTCCATGCAATGTGCATGTCTGAAAGGAATATTAATTGTCAAATGTTGATTAGTGTTTTAATGCGAATATCAGTTTTCCGAATTATAAAAAAATTAAATATACCCATTGTTTACATTTTCAGTATATTTCTTTGCTCCATCTTTCTATTTGGATATTATTGAGAATAGAGATTCAAATACAGTCAGCCTATTAAATTCATACAGTGTCTGAATTTGTGAGGCATGCATATTAGGGACCTTGACTGCATAAATTTTGTTCAAACCAGCTACATAGTTGCGAAGTAACTCTGTTAAAAACAACTTTACTACAAAATAATTTTAAGTTAAGAGAAACTTCTCTTAGAATGTATAATTCAAGGGTAGACAGTTCAAGTAATCATTTAGAAAGAATATGGTACTTTGAAAGAAAATGAATAAAGTAGCGTTGTTTAAAATATAGAGAAAGACATTAATAATAAATGAACAAAAGCCCCAGCACTAAACAGTTAAAATTGAAAGTGAAAAATGATATTATCTTGAAATTGACAAAAACCCTAATTAAGAGAAAAAGCATTGGAACAATTGAAAATCTGAAGAATAAAAAATCAATAAAAATTATCGCGAACTTCAAAAAGCTAGAACTTTTCAAACAAAATAGAAATCTTTGAAATTCTAAGAAAATATATATACTCTTATATCTACAATATATTCTCTAGTATTAGAGACATTACTAAGACAATACTTGTTAATAATAGCTTTTGGAGTGAGAGTTGCAGAGCTTAAAATAACTTGTGGACATTTCGTTTCAAAGATACAGGTCAAAATATCTTCAACGATTCTTTTCCTTAGAAGAATGTAGGATTTTACCTTCGCCTGATTCCATATCTGTCCCTAGATACTCATCTTCAAGAATGCACTGAGCTGAAGGTTCGCTTGCGGACATAAAGCAGAAGACGTTATGCTGATGACTATTATGTTCTAAAAAAATTTCTGAATTTAAGAAATAGTAATAGTTACAGTTTGCTCTTCTTACGATATGTGTTGAATTTTAGATAACTAGTCCAGAAAAACCTCAGTAATTTTTTTGCTATTTATTATTTTAAATACTGTAAAAAAACACCATTGGGACTAGCAATAGAATAAATAAAATACAAAATCTACAAATATATTCGGCATGATGACGGATTATAGCTTAGTCTTTAATTCGTTTTACTCTATTTGTTGTCTTGATGTTATGATCAGGAGTGACCCATCTGTAAATTCCTTAAATTTTTAAAAATTGTAACATTTTGGATTTTCACAACAAAATTGTACAAAATTTAGCATGGTATTGTAGAATTTTAGTAGTGAATTGGTCTAACTTACATGTGCAGGCCACTCATTATCATATTGCAAGATGTTATGTGATATATTCATATTTATGAAATTAAAGAAAGAAACCGCTACGTTAGCAAATACATTCTTATATAGCAATGTTTGCAACCGCATTAATTTTTAAGTTAATATGGATTTAGTGATATCCGACTATATGTATTTGATCCTTGGAAAACATTTTGCTTCCACAATCATTGCGCTCATCGAAAATTAATGAAAAATCAATTTTGCTAAATTTTGCCTTAAACATCTTCCTGGAAAGTATGAAATTTGCCCACGGTTCTGCTTAAGAAAAATATTTTTTCTATGCTTTTCTTCCCTTGCATCAAACAGTCAAAATAATGTTAATGTATTTTGAAAAGAATTTTAAGCTCCAGGTGAGCTTCCTAGTGTTTTGGCTGGCTCTGTTTTATTGAAGTTTGTATTTGATGCATCGAATGACTACTTGTATTAAATAAATGGCTTATTACAAATATAAATGTAATTTCATTCACTAATGAAAATTTCCAATTATGAAAGCAATGTTCTACATTCTACATAATTATTTGTATATTAGCCAATCAGTGACTTTAAATTCACTTACAAAAATATGTATCTATTAATTCAAGGCGACAAGCAGACGAATTTTATCGGTCACTTCTCAAACAAATTATATATTTTAGTGAATATATTAATGTCAAATAGTGAGTTCAATGTGTTCACTGCCAGTCTTGCACTTTAAGCAACAAATTAATAATATTGGAAATTCATGAAAAATGAACAAATTTTTCTATTGGTAAACATAAATCATTTGTTTCCAAAATTTTTTCTTGTGAATTTTTTGTTCTTATTAGATAATGTAATACTTTGATAAACAAAAAATTTTTAAGAATTCCACTATATTTTAAGTTCAAGAATTGCACGATGTCTTGTATTGAAGTTTTCTCTTTCTGAATTTGCTGTTTAAATTTTGGAGAAATTTCATTCTGATGTACATTACCGTGGACTATTGAAAATCAATGTTCTCTGTTAATTTAGTCATGCAGCAAGAGTTTCAATTTTCAGTTTTTTATATATCTCAAGGGCTTATGGACTATCTCGGTGCTTATAATAACTTAGGAAAAATTAGAACTTAATGACATTATCACCAAAATCAACCCTCTTTTCTATCAACCATTTTAGAAACTAAAAATCAATTATTGCAAGTAGAGGCAAACAGACATTTCCACCGCTGTAATAACTACAAATTACAATACATATCGCGTAGGTTTCAATGAAAAAATAATATTGCCCATGCATAGCAGAATGCATTATAATGTTGAAAGCCAAAGATGGTTTTTGCAGAAGCTGCATTTTAATAATTGAATTGAATCAGCATCACTGACTCCATTTAGAACTCGTTCCGATGTATTATCTGTTTCGCTGTCTAAGCATATGCTCAATTTGTTTTAAATAAACTCATTTCACCAAGTGAATATTGCAAAATACTATAGTGTTGGATCGTGGAAACTCTACATCCATAATACAGGGTCTGCGATCAGGGCCGTATTAAGGTGGGTGCTATTGATACTGCAGCATCAGGCACATTTGTGAAATAGGCCCAAGAAGAAAATCATTAAGAATTTTTCAGAAACTTAACTTAAATTTTTTTGCATGCAGTAACACTGTAAGTAACCGATATAAAAAGTCTACATATTTAAAATTGAATTAGTTCTGCTTTTGCGGTCTTTTCCGGTAGTGCATTTGCCCTCATACTCTTCTCTTCTATCAGCTGGAGACGATACCCAAAGCGCCAACATATCGTTGGAAGCGATTAAAGAGTCGTTGTAAATTGTCGCCCAAGGTTTTGCCAGGGACCCGATGATGTGAACGTGCAGACGATGTCAAGGCACTAATTGAAGGGTGGGATAGCATTCGGAAGTCTTGAATGAGCTTGCGACTGATGAGGAGCAAAAGATAGATGCAAGAAATCAAGCAGATGGGTTTTTGCGCAAATGAACGAACTTGAAACAGCCATAATGGCGTTTACTTGAAATTAAATTCTTGGCAGTCTCAATGGTAAAAGTATGAGCCTTCAAAGTCCGACAATCAGTTTGAATACAGCAACTGGCTTGATGAAATCGTTGATCAACATGGTTCAGTTTGCTCGGGTTAGATTTGAGGTTTATAAACAAATGGAGATGATGAATATGTGGCCGAGAAGCGCAGAGACGTAGGCGAAAACAAATGCCTCATGAAAGAGCTGAAAAATAAAGAAGACCTTAGCTAAAGAAAGAAGTTTAAAACTCAGACATATTTAGCCATGATGGACAGACTATTAGCTGAATGTGAAAAACGAGTGAAAGCATATGACGAAATTTTTGAAATATTCGGAGTTTTCTCGGAGCTTACGTAATTGAATACCAAGCAGATCCTTAACAAAGTTCACAATCTCATTTCCTCTTACCCAGATAACTTGGAAAACACATAGTGGTTGAACTAATACAATTTGTGGCAGAAAACAGAGAATCTCCTCAGCTAACCATGTACAAGCTTTTGTCAACATTAGATCTTTTTCGGACTTTTCCAAATGTCGAGATTGTCTTACGCATGTATTTGTGCATGATGGTTTCTAATGCATCTGGAGCGAGAAGCTTTTCTAAGATGGGAATAGTCAAGGAAAAGTTGCGATCCTCGATGGGACAAGAACGGTTGAACATGCTGGCGCTTATGAGCATTGAACATAAGTTGCTATGTAATCTTGATTGTATTGACATGATCAAAGCATTTGCTCTCGCTAAAGCTCAAAAATCAGCAATAAAACAATGACCTTATGTAGATTTTATCAGTGTAGAAGTTGATATTGTCGCAAGTGACAATAACATTTGGTCATGTTATACAGACGTTTTCTGCTTTTATCAGAGTGTTAGACAATTTTAAGTGCATTTGTGAGCGTATCTGACAATGTTAACTTTTTGAGGTGCTTTTTTATGCAGCATGATACTAATTTTCGTCTTTTTTGATTCGCCTCTTTGAACAGTGAACATCGATTGTCAAATATAGTCTATAAGTTGAAACCACATTTATTAAGAAATATGCCTTTTTCGAATCTACGGCATCATGCCCACTCAACTTAATCCGGCCGTTTACGATTAATATTTATAACTCCCATACTTCGACAACTACATTGGTTACATGTGTAACAGGTAACTATGAATTTGCAATAATTGTGTTGAAAACTTTATATGGGTTGGCACCACTCTATATAACTGAACTATTTCATTTAGCAATTCTGCATGGTGGGCATTGTGATATGCGAAGGAGGCAAACTTTACTACTAAGTCTTCCTTAGGTTCGCAAAGAAAATACTAAGCGGGTTTTGGCTGCGCATGACAGCTTGTGGGGCATTTTGTTTTACTTATTTTGTAACAATTGATTGCTGAGAGACAATATTTTTGTTTCACTTGAATATAAACATAAATTTATTATTATTATTATTATTGTTATTATTATTATTATTATTTTATAGGTTTATAAAAAAGAAAACTGTAATTCTAAAAGTTCGAAGTTTAATGCACTCTAAGCTTGATTATTGTAAGTCATTACTATATGGACTACTTAGTTATTGCAAAAAAATCAGACCCGGAAACGGGTAGACGCGTAGGTCGGGTCGGGTTGGATTAAAAATTAGCCGGGTTGGGTTGGATTGTGCCAACAATTAGTCGTGTAGGATAAACAAACCTTCCCGACAGGTCGGGCTAAGAAACAAGATTCAGGTTGTACATTCATTGAAATTGAGCGTATATATTTTAGTTTAAATGATCATATCATATGTTAACTGTTCTGAAATTGTTCGGGTGGGTCAAGAAAAGTTGACGCGTTTCCAGGGTTGTACAAAATTACAGACGATATATATTCATTGACGGATAACGAGGTTGTCTCATGTGTCTCGATTCAAATAGACTTTCTGTTCCACAAATATACTTGTTAAGAGTTTTCGTACAATCGGATTCTAACTTGGGAACTCTGTTCCACTAGAATTGCAGTCAGCAAACGTATCCATCTTCAAGAAAATTTGAAGGCACATCTTTTTAAAGCTTATTATTATTTTAATGTATAGTTTTGTTCTGTATCACTTTAAGCAGGAATATTTGCTGATAAAGCGTAATCCAAAATAATAATAGTAACAATAATTAGAATATAGATAGTTAATGTTAAAATTAGTTTAAGAAAGACAGCAATTTTTTAGGAAAACAATTGGCCCTATAGATCTTGAATATATCTTAGATATGAACTTGGAAGAGAAGACTTTGAAAGGACATTATTCTTGAAATAGATTTAATCATGGAGATATTACAATTTTTTTCAAGATATCTAATCCGATCGAAATAAATTGGACTAATCACGAAAGATCACAGAAATTAATTAAGAACCTACGCGCAAAACATTCAACTTTAAAGCAATGTCAATTCTTCTAAACAAAAGTGGAAGTTTTCAAATCGAATGGGCTCAATAGTGACATTTCAGAAATTTATATTGATAATACAAAATTTGCCGATAAAAATGGATACTAAATCATTTAAATCAGACATTTAAAGGATTAGGTAACTTCAATTTTCCTAAAACTCATCTATCAGAACTTAGACAAAAACACACACATTTATTTTACTATATATTATATATTTAGTTAATAGTTTAAATGTATCGTTTTGCACATATTTTGCTTTGACATCTCATCCCTTATCACATACAACAATAGTGTGATTCTCTGCTCGAGGGACTCTCCAGTTTCTAGGGATTTTGAGAGCTTTCCTCAGGATTCTTGTCGTTCCTAACAGCAGGGGCGTGGTAAGAGGGGGGCTACTGGGCGTAGGCCTCTCGAGAGAAAGTGTCATCTATATAGAAAACTTTGTAACATTCACAAATTTCATTTAACTTGTATTTGATTCAATTGAATGCTACATATATATATAAAATACGAATAACTATTAATAATTTGAGGAAGTATCGAAATCCATTAGAGCTCCATTATTTGTTACCTGCAATATAAGAAATATCTTAAGGTACTCAATAAATACTATTAATATTAGATAAATTCAAAGTATTGGGCCCCTGAAAAAAATTCCTGTCTTTGTTCTACCGCCCCATCCCACTCGAGTAATCTCAATTCCTGCCAGCATTTCTTGTCACACCCGGTGGCATGATTAAATACTTCAACTTTGCTATTTAAATTTTTTTCTAAGACATGTGCATGTGAGTACTGGGACATCATTTATTTAAATCCTCATTGAGATATTTCAGAGAAAATTGATTTTTTAAAATAACTGCCTTAGAAATTGAAATTGAATCATATATCTGAACTATTTGTAGACAATCAAAATAGTGTACCAATAGAAATTAAAGCATACCCTAAACATTGGAAAATACTGTTTATGCCATGTCTACCTCAGTTACAAATTTTCATTGAGTTATTTTGGTGACTATTGATCTTTCCAAATATGACAGCCATCTAAACTGAAACTAGACAAAAATTCAAGCATCACATTTTCAGCTATTATAGTATATTACTAACATACCAATATTACCAATAAAGCAAAGCGAGTCTATTAATATTGAATTGATAATGATTTAACTTTCGAACAATCCTTAATGGCTACAATAATAAAAAGGGCTTCGGAGTTAGGTATCTTTATCATCTTCGAAATATTTCAAATGCATACCACAAACAATTAATAAATGCACT
>CABFPE010000133.1:1308636-1320504 GCA_900660155.1 Hofstenia miamia | reverse complement strand
TCCTGTTCTGCTCATCTGTCCACTTATGCCGTTGTCCATTGGTCTGTGTGGATCCTGTACTGCCACTTCTCGAGTCCACACTCCCGATTGTGGAGTCCGCCTGTTGTCCGGAGATTCTTAGCACCCTCTGACCATTGAAGGCCTGCCGGGGACTGAGGGCCTTTGCTCTATCATGACTTTTCATCAGTGTTATTTTTTGTGTTTGATTTTGGACTCACATTCTCCTAGGAAGTTGCCAACCAAGGCTTAAGAGACCTTCCTGCCCCATGAGCTTTCATTTTGGACTGCCCTTGTCCTAGGAAGTTGCCAACCAAGGCTTTAGAGTGCTTCCTACCCTGTGAGCTAAGTCATCCAGTTTGCTAACCACGATCACAGTTGCTTAACCTCAGCTTACCAATCTGTGTCTCTACCAACTGGGCTACCTGCCCACATTATTATTATTATTATTATTATTATTATTATTATTATTATTGTTGTTGTTATTATTATTAGTATTATTAATATTATTTTTTTTCAATGAGATTACCGAGTCATAATACTCAAAATGTTCTACATTGGATTAAAAAAATATATACATAAATTTCTTCGTCATGCATTGAATCCATTATGCAATGTCAATAACATTTCTACCTCTCTGCACTGCTTGTGTCGACAGTGAAAGGTTAACTGTAAATCTGATTATGATTCTTCGATGTTAATAAATTGAATTATCAAATTGACTATTTAAACCGATTATAAAAAAATTGATGCATGAAATTGATTTGAAGCATTTTTTCAGGAGAAAATTAAACATGTAGTAGTTCAAATAGTTCTATCAGTTCTAAACACAATGATGTGAAAAATAAGCTTTTTTGGTGTGCCTGAAAAACATGAGTTAAACACGAATGACGTTGAATGAAGAATAACTAGATGACATTTTAGATTTCTAAATAATAAATTTACATAGAATTCATAAGTACCCCCAAGATAAACATGGCTCAGTTATTTTGGAATTGAATAAACTTTGTGATAAAGGAAAATTTCTTGGCATCTGTTATCCCTTTCGTGATTTTAAGCATAAGATTTCTATTAAACAACTCTTAAATGAGAGTGACTATAAAGTATATCAAAATGAAGAGATGATATAAACTTATCCAAAATGGGGTTGACAAAAATGGATTACAATAAGGAATTTAGAATGTTAATTACATATATATATATATATATATAAAGTCTTTAAAAGCTTTATTTAAGGTGTACTTGCATTGTACATCCCGCAGTATATATATTTGCAAAGTTGCAAATGAATATATACAATATACACTTATTTACAAGAATGGAACATATATACACACAAGAAATACAAATTAAAAAAAACAATTAATAAGAAAATAGAATAAATGCCCTTTCACTTTAAGATTTTTCTATGTAGATATTAGAAGCATGATTTTTGTATATAAGCCTAACAAATTACTAAGTAATTCATTTTCTGACAAAATTTCTATTGCATGCATTACTGATTCCAACTTGAAGTGATGTAATGGTTAATAGTTATTGAAGATCCCATCATTAACATGCTGGTTGTATCAACTAATAATAGTATATAGAAGTTGGTAATTTACTCAATAGATATTTCACATCCGTCTGTGGGAAATTCACAAAAACTCAATCTAATTTATAGATGAATAAATATATCAAGGTTTCATATTATTATTAAGTTCTTGTAAGACTACTGGATGCGGTCTTGATGGGATTCTTCAAAAGTTAAGAAAATACTGTATAGTCTATCACCATTTCTTTTGACGTATAAAGTTTATTTCCCAAAATTATTTTTGAAGGAAAACATCCGAATTTGTGGAGCGCAGCTAAGATTGTTTCTGCGTACAGAAACGGATCTAAATGTTTGATATCTAGCTATTGGACAATATCAGATTTTCCTAAACTTTTCTTACTATGTTAAAAGATTTTAAAACATGGATTTTGTAGAATATATCAAATATTACTGAATTACACAAATATAATGAAAATTTATACCATCATGATGATTTTAAAAAATCGCTTAGTAAGTTTGTGTAAAGCATTTGATTTTGATTCTCATGCAATTTTTACACATAAACTGATTAATGTTGGCATTGGTAGTAAATTATTGAAACTTTTGGCAACTACTTAACGAATTGAAAACAAATTGAAATAATCAATCCTATTTTTCTTTTCAAAATGTTGCGTTGCCTGAAGGATCATGTTTAGTACGCGTTTTTTTTGATTTGCAAAATTATGTAATTTGTCTTTCTATTATTATTATTATTATTATTATTATTATTATTATTATTATTATTATTATTATTATTATCTCATTCCTTCTCACAGCCTCACGCTAGCTGTTCCTAACAATTCTGCCTTATAACCTAACGCCTCTCCCCAGTTTGAGAATCCTAAGTCTTCCAAGTATCTCTTATGCTTCTTTCTCACTGCTGCTAATCCTCCAACTATTTCCGAGACTACTTCAAACTTCGTTAAAATACAAAATTTTTTTATTTTCCTCCGACAACTCTTTGTGCTTGTCTGTCTTATCTTTCTCCCTGTTTTCTTCATTTCTGTCCTTTGGTACTGCTATGCCTATCACTGTTCCTATTATTTCCTTTTTGTCTACCACTACTATGTGTGGTCTCCATCTTTCTATGCTCTTAATTGACTGTATGTTGAAGTCCCACAGTATCTTAGTCTTCTCATTCACTATGGCGCCCTGTGGCTTATGGTCATACTACTTGGCTCATGCTTCTAACCCACTCTGGCTGCTCAAGCTCCTGTGAACCATTCTTCCCACCCTGCCATGCCTGAGCATACACTCATTCTTTGCAAATTTCCCTGTCCTGATGTCAGATGATCTATTGTGTTCAACTCTTTCTTACATAGCCTACATTTATTACTTACCTGAACTATTTTGTCTATATGTTTTTTCACCAAGTTTATCCTTATTGCTTACTCCTGTGCTGCGATTATCAGTGTTTCTGTTTCTCTCTTTAGTTTTACCTTCTTTTGTCACTTGTTGCATTAAGAAGTTAGTTACTAGGATATCAACCGAAACCTTCTTTTGTCACTTGTTGCATTAAGAAGTTAGTTACTAGAATATCAACCGAAACTTTACAATAAACAAAAACACGTTCTAATATTTACAAAAATTTGTAGAATTGTAGCAATCTGCTTCTAGTTCTGATAGAGTACCTAAATTAGATCGCTTTGTTAAGTTTTATCAAAGAAATGAATGCCTGCTAATTAATTACTTAAATTACCTTTTTTCTATTGGAAGTGCAAATGTCACACATATATCACTGAAAAGAAATCAGTGTTTTTCTGTAAAGAATTGACTTCATTGAACATAAAGATGACATCACACAATCGTTGTTCATGAGTGCAAAACTACTTAATCATCAATTTTCTCATTTCATAAAATATAAACGAAACAAATAATTAAATTAGCTTCACTTGATTATTGACTATGATGATTTGAATTTAGATATTCTTCTATGTTCTAATTCATTAGTTGAATTTGTATTTAATGAATATTATATGAATTTCTCATTATAATTGAAAAACTAAGAATGGATTAATCGAATTGTAAAGAATTATCTTTAACCATTTAGTTGAAAAAATATTCTAGACATATACTTCATTAACTAAAATATTACTTCATATTTTTTCAAAATTCTTTAAAGCAATGCATTATCCATAACACGTATAATCCTAAATTTAAAAGGACCAGTCGTTCTTTAAATGACTACGTGAGTACTGATGTGAAATGATTAATAAAAAGAATCAAATTTGTATTGAATCGACTAATTAAATTAATTGCTTTTCTTTTGTTTTTACGGCAAAAATTTGCTTGATGGTCTGAAAAATCAAATGCAACTTGTCAAACCACAAAGCACAGTGGAAATCGATTACCATTAACACTGAAAATTGTTTCTGATCAAAGCAACCTGGAAATCATAAGATCAAAGCGCACTTCTAAATGTATTTTACTGGGACTAACTACTGTTCTTAACTAAATCTCTCCATATTAATGATATTTATTTTAAGTACACACTAATGTGACGCCCAAGTTCAAAGCAAATATCTTATAGATATCAAGAAAAAACGTAAAATGAGTACACTGTACTTCTACCCAGAGGTGTCGATTATGTTCTGGTAGCATACCATTTTGTGAAATGTAAAATTGTATGCCATTATGGATAGTAAGTTCACAAATGTAGACCTAATGGTTATTTAACAAATGTATTGTGTCATAAACAGAATTTTTATCGAGTTTCAAGAAAATTCTTAACTTATCTATAACTTCCTATACTATGCCTATGTGTAACTTATAGCTATAATAATTGAATAGGTGCATAATTTTTTTACAACAAGTGTTGAAAGAAACATCATTTTGTTACAAAACTATATTAAGCAACTTCAGTAGATTACAAACAAATACTAAAGATGAAGTTGCTTCCCATTTGTAATGCTTGGAAAGTGTGTAGTATTGGAATACAAACACTACATCTTTGGTTTGTTTTACAATGTGTTTCCGCAATGTTTCCGCAAATTATTTGGGATATCAGTACATATCAGTACGATATTTCACAAAAATGATCGTCATTAGCCTAATTAATGTTTCAATTGCAACTTACAATTTGGAATTAATTAAGCTAAATATTATGTATGATCAAATTTAAAATATAGACATTTTTAATGGCTAACAAATTTCGCATTGATATATATGGAATTGCGAATTTGTTTGAAACTTTCGAAAGTAAGTTATTGGAGCTGAATTATGTGTCCCGTTTATTATTAACTAATTAGACATTATTTACACAACTGAAATCGAGATATTCCGAAACAAATATTATCTCTGAAAATCGAAAAGACGGATTTTCAAAATATTAATTAAAACTATTTTGAATACAAATGGATGTGTATGGTTAAGCAATGGCATATTGCAGGTAGTTGCATTATGCATTGGAATTGTATAGCTAGAAAGATTGAAAGTGTTGTAATATTATATTTGTACATGAGGTCCGTATTATACTTTAGGGGAGCCGTTTGAGTTGATTTCATAAAAAAGTAGTTAAGTTCTAAGATCCTAACACTTGCTAAACCATGGAAATGGATTTCTATTGCACCTTGTTGATTATATTTTTTGAATTTTTTGAAGTGTTGGGTGTAGAGTTAGACGTTAGAGTTAGGCTTAGAGCTTAACAATTATTATGACTTCACTTCAAATGGGCTCCGTAAACTAATATAACGCCCATTGCTAATGCTTCAATGCAAAATAATGAAAATGTTGAATGCAAGCATACCTCTCGGATACGTTCTGTCAAAATATCAGTAAAAACATACGGTTTTAAGTCAATTCTGCTTATAGTCCTAACATGTATATACGACTGCTTATTTTTGTGTGGCTGCATATATATATATATATATATATATACGCATGTATGTTATGCATATATACACTTTTTAATTTGGGCGCTGCTTTTAAGAGATATACAGAAAGTCCGCAAATATGGATGGAAGCTAAAGATGACAGAAATTAGCACTTTGTGGAAAAGAAAGTATCTTAGAACTACTTTTATTGTATGGTTACACAAAGAAAATATAACCGTGAAAAAATCGATTTTGAAAATTTCATCAGCACTTTAACTAAAAGTAGGAATATAGTAGTCTTAATATAGTTCTTTAAATTTCTTCTTTATTATCCCTGGTGCTTTATTTTTGATAATGATTCTCTTAAAGGACATCTTCATACTTTAAAGCTCTTGCAATTTCTTGCAAAAGTGAATGCTTGGATACATTATTAAAGACAGCTTAAAATCTAGAAAAGATCCTTAATGTTTTTAAATCATACGTTTCAAACATTGTAATTTATTTATACAGAATTATTTGCATTGTCGGTGTCCGCGTGAAAACTTCAGCGATAACAAAAGTAGCACGAAGGCGTACATTCTAGCTAAACCTCTGAATTGCTATAAAAACTACAAACAGACAAAAGTGAGAATATTGTTACCAAGAGCAGAAGAACATATTAACTTAATTGTATACTAATTCAAATAAATGCATAAAATATCGAAACGCAATAAATACGAAATTTTGAAAAACGTCAAATATATATTCTTCATGCAAAATTCTCTTGAAACTACTAATGAAAGTTAATGAGAAATATGGTAAGCAGAGTGCTAGGAATGCTATTTAAAGAACTCTATTTTTAATAGGTTTAAAAAAGAATGAATTCTGACGTTCATATCGAATAATTGACGACGCTGCTCAGTAGATACTTCGAGTATAAAATTGCATTGTTTTTGTAAGTAAACCTAAGATCCTGATTACAAATATCTGCCATCTAAATTTCTGACGTTATATATATATATAATATATATATATATATAGTATATATATATATATATATATATATATATATCAAGGAGTTCTTAAAGTAAGAACTCCTTGATATATTTATATATATGTATATACATCCTCCCACTTTGTATTTTTCCACAAAAATTTCTGAAATATTGTAGGAATTTTTGTATTCTCTACTTTCATATTTATTATTTAAATATGCATTCAGTTTCTAGCAAACACTCGCAAAGAAGTAATTTTTTTGGAAAAAAGGGGGCCTTCTTTATTTATATTTTTGCTCTATGTATCTGATTTTGCAAAAATCTATAGTACATAGAGGGTGTCATTAGCATATATATATATATATATATATATACGAGTGATGAATGCAAAATTATTATATCAACAAGTATATCCACAAAAAGGTACTAGATGCTAAAAAACGATGGGACCTGGAACGAGTGTTGTCCACTCAGTGGCATAATAGAACGTTAGCCATTTCTTAAAGACAGAAAGGTTACAGTTCATTTTAATGGTGAAAATAGTGAGCAATCACTTATTAATGTGTGGGGTACCCCAAGAATCCTGTTTGGGACTACTATTGTATCTTATCTACACAACATTTATATCAGAGTTACATATTACGTTTAAGTTATCTTATCAGTTGTACGCTGATGATCTTCAAATATATACGTTCGTTCTACACCAATAAGCTATTTCAAGATTATCATTTTGGTCCAATTTTTTAATGTTATTGAAGAGGAATTCGCGAAAATTGATCAAGCAACAAAATCAAAAAAACGAAAGTTCTTATAATCTCACGCTCAAATTCTTTAAGGGCCTCGATTCATGAATATCTTCCAATCGCGAAGCATCAATATGTGGTTTCTAGTGCAACTGATCGGGGTATTTTTTTGGCAATAGTATTTCATTTAAAAAACATGTTACAAATCTTCTGAAAACCTGTTCAATTCAACTACTTCAAATAAAACGTGTAAAAAAAGTCTTGTGTATTGAATCAAAAAAGCTTAATACCATCTACTGTATTATCAAGATTGGACAATTACAATACATTATTATCCAATTCACCTAAATACTGATTGAGCATGTTGAAAACTGTAATAAGTAAAAACATAAGAATCATATATACCTAGATTACCTAGAAATATGGGAACATCAATAGGACATGGCAGTCTACTTTTGCTACCGCTAAGAGAAAGAATAAAGTACAAACTTGGAAGTGTATCAATGGCATTGTGCTAAGATATTTGAGCAGTGTTGCAGGCAAGAAAAAAACAGAGTGGCGCAGCGTTTTCTGTTGCTGCGTCAAAAAACTTTTATAAGTTGCCAGATTAGCTTAGAAATGTATCGGTTTCAAAAAATTCAAGAAAAATTACTTCTTTACTTAATTTGCACAGTGTATAAATATTGTAATTTCCAGCGCATCTGATTAATCGTTGATTAGATGCGCGCCATATAAATAAATATTATTATTCTTACTTCTAACCCATGCTGCCTGCTCAAACTCCAGTGTAGCATTCGTCCCACTTTGTCGTGCCTGAACTTATACTCATTCTGTGCCAACTTCTCGCACCCTACTAAAAAAGCTTTCCATATACTATATATATATATATATATATATATATATATATATATATATGCATAAAAACGAACACGTAGACGAAGTATATTTGAAGTACTTTCGGCTATATTATTAGCCTTCATCAGCAATAATAAACAGCATTTAAAATTAAAGTTTATATATACTGCAGTAAATGATTGGTTGACTGATTGACAGGATGATTGACAGCTTAGAAGAGGTGAAGTTTGATTTCGACTTGATTGTTAAGTGACGGGCGGATTTCTTTGATTGCAATTGCTTCGGCTATCTTTGAAGATGGATGACAGATTATGACTGAAAAATTAGATGAAGTGGCGGCATGGCTTTGATGATGGAGGAAGACTTCTGAGCGAAGATGACCGTAGAGATGTTCTCGGATTCTGGTTTGAAGATGTCTTCTTGTCTCTCCTATGTATAAGTGCTCACACTTATGACATTAATATTTATAAACAAGAGAAGAGTGTAGAGACATCGGAATGGAATCTTTGTTTGAAAAGATGTTGCTGGTTTTGAATGATTGAAAGACAGGCTTGATTTGAGTTGAAGTGAATTTCTTGTTGAGATTTTTTACTGAAGCTTCAAGATTTTTTGAAAGACTAGCGATATAGGGAACTTTCCAATAAATTGACTTTTTTTCACACAGTGCAGTTTGAGGCGATGGATTAAGGGCATCATTAGATGAGCGACGGAGAACATTATCAGGATAACCATTTTGGCGGAGATTTTGAAAGATTGTATCAAAAGCTTCAGTTACTTTTTGATAAGAAGATGATAGGCGGACGGCTCGGGAAAATAAGTTACGAGGAATAGATAGCTTATATTTTTCAGAACAGTAGGAATTGAAGGGGATATATAACCCAGTGTTTGAGGGTTTGATGTAGAGAGAAGTTTCAAACGAAGAGGAAGCTCGGTGAAGAGAGACATCAAGGAAATTGAGATGACCATTGGTTTCTGTTTCTTGAGTAAATTGAATTGAAGGAAGGAATGAGTTGAGGAAGTGAAGAAATTCGTCAGCTTGATTTTGATTGTCCATTAGACAAAAGATATCGTCGACGTATCGCGAGTAGAACGAAGGAAGATTGTTTGTAGAGAATTTTGATTCAATGATGTCCATAGCAAAGTTGGCGAATGGTGGGCCTAGTGGTGAACCCATAGCCATGCCATCATGCTGCTGATAAAGTTCACTGTTGAAAGAAAAAATAAAATTTGATGAAGCGAGGTGAAGTAATTTTCGAAGAGTTGAATTATCAAAGGGAAAACGATCTGAAGGCGTAAGACTAATAATGTGATCGATGGTTTTGGAGATAGGAATTGAAGTGAAAAGACTTTTGACGTCGTAACTGACCATGATTTTATTATCTTGATTGATATCTTTGATTTTTGCGAGGAAATCAAATGTGTCTTCTAAGATAAATGACCTAGGCATGAAGGATTTTAGACGTTCATTAAGCCATTTAGATAATGTTTGATTGTGAGCTTTAACCATTGACAGGATAGGACGATAAGGAGGAGATTTAGAGTCCTTATTAATTTTGCAAAGACCATAGAGTCGAGGAGGCTGCGATCCAGTAGAATGGAAGTTTTGATATAGTTCTGGGGAGATTTTGCCAGATTTTTTAAGACGGAGTAGTTCTTTATTGAATGAATTTTCTTGAGCGATAAACGTTGAATCTTATAAAAGACGAATCCATCTACATCTGCAAATTTGATAAAGGAAATGGTATCATTATCGACAATCACTCATGCTACATCAATCAAATGAACATAATCTTATCAGATCAATCTAAATTCAAAAAACTCAACAGCAAACGTCGTACTCCAACTTCAACGTTTATAATTATTTTCAATTGTTAATACTAGGGAAATTTTTTATACGCATTGCGATAAAACTTTCGGTTTCATAACAATTGGTTGTTCATTCGTTTTCGCTGGTAGGTCTGAGGGCGTCTAGGAGCAGCGGCCTTGCGATCATTCGTCCGGTTCTTCCGTAAAATAGATGATTCTAACTAAACTCAAATTTAATGGCTGTGATGTTTCGCTTTAGCTTTGGCCACAAAGTTCTAGTGACAAACTCTGCTCGCAGGTTAATATGAAACTTCTGTCTCACATGCTCGATGCTTAATTCAATTATCCTCCAGTTGGATATCATACTTAATGACTCATGCATGTTGTGTAGCGGTTTCCATAGACTTGATTACAGTCGGTGCTTACTCANCTTCGGATTTTCCTGGTGGAAAATACCCCGCGCCCCTATATGACTTCAGCAAAGTCTCTCCCAAATTCTTAAGCTCAAAAATATATTTCCAATTTTGATAAAATAAAATGTTTAACAAAAATAGTCCAGGATATTCAACATAAATCCAAAAATTCAGTGCGCTGAAATTCCAGAGGCATTATTTAAGTCTTATTAATAGGCAATACATCTGTTCCCACAACGATATTGCAAATAACTTTAAGAATGAACGTTCTCAGAACCTCAGAATTTCAATTGTAGTTGATGAGGTTAAGCTCAACACGATAAGTGTTAAAATTATTGCGTAAATCATGTAGACTCAACGTCATAAGGAACATAATTACAATTGCGGGAGTTTGAAAGTCTTTGAAGTAAAAATCGTCCACAAAACTAATTTGTATCTTGAAAGTTTCCAAAAAGGTAATAAAACATCGTTTATTGTAAAAAGATAGCATTCACTAACTATATACTTTACAAGCATTTATGATCATATGTATAATAAAAGTATTTTGTCATTTCTAGCGTTTTAATTATTAAGACAGTATATCTAGCCTAGAGCTGCAAGTGGGAGAAGTTTTTCTGACCTATAACCCAATCCAACTAAATCCAAATAGCTTCCACCAAAACTGCCCTACCCAACCGAAATGTTGTTTATGGAATGTCTAAAACCTCCCATTAAAAAGTGTTAGAAATTAAACCTATTTATTCTTTAATCATAGTATTTTGTCAAATAATGCTTGCAAATTTGCTAAGTCATAGAGATCCAATATACAAACTCAATCAAAACGAGACCACGATTTTGAGAAAATGTTCAAATATTCTAAACTAAAAATCAGAAATTTATCCAATTATGGGATTCAATTCAAATTAATGAAAAGATTGTGTCATTTTGACTCATTTATAAGGAAGCAACCTCTTCTAGAAAAATATCATCATCCGAACGTATGTATTATCGAATATGCAATTTATTACATTTTCACATTCTTTGCACTTCAAAGCTAGAATCATTGATAAAATGTCTTAGGAGTTTTCAGAGGTCAGGACATTTTTCATGAAGTCACCATGGCATTTGGGAAATCCACTTGCCCCCCTTTTTCGAGAATATTTAATTTTAAATGTTTTTTTCTGATTGAGTTATGCTTTCATAGGATAATAGTTTTGATAATATTGAGGCATTAATAACGTCAAATGCACTGCAATAATTGTTTGAACATAAACCAACTCAAGGCCTTATATAAACACGGCCCGGAACCTTGCAGCAAATTCTAAATAGTTAGAGGCCACGATAAATAATAATGCTAATTCTCGCCGCTTGGATTCGCATCCTACATTTTCAGTGTGTGTATTATGCAATCCAATCATCTGCAAGGTTTTATTTAAGCGGGTGCATTATACCCCGTTTACACGTGACATGAGACATGCATGTCTTGTGTTTTCAATGAGCGAATGTCACGTCTAAACACCCACATGATTCTCATCAGTAATTATTGAGTTAGCTTTATGTGCAGCATTGTGATATTTTCTCGCTATATCAACGTATAGAATAATGGTTAACAAATGTTGCATGCGCAATTGCAAAACTGGCTATCGCTCAACACAGTCAAGATTATCAGTTTTCCACTTTCCGAAAAATAATAATCTAAGAAGGATATGGATCAAA
>CABFPE010000133.1:1285917-1297989 GCA_900660155.1 Hofstenia miamia | reverse complement strand
TTCCCCCATTTGTGACACGATACATCGATTTTTTTGAAATTCTCGGTTTTTCTAGAACAGTATCCATAGTTTTAGAAATTTGTGTCAAAATATTTTGAACACCTGTGATAGCTTTTGTTAGGTCCAAACTAGGGCCAAGTGGTCTGAAGATTTTGGGATTCAGTTCGCTATCACTCAAAATACCGCAGCACCGGTTCGGTATAGCTATGAAAAATCAATAGCATACGTGGCATATATATATATATATATATATATATATATAAACATTAAGATCGAAATAATAGTGGCAGGCACTTGCTATCTAGAACATATTAAAAGAGTAATCGATGCATTAGTAAGAAGTACAGTAAATCCTCATGTATAAGCCGCAACTGTGAACCTAACAATTTTTTAAGAGTTTATAGTGCGGTTAATGCAAGCAGTATAAAAATTATATCTGTAAATTCATCACTACGTTCAGGTTTAGGTATTCTTAAGTATGCAAAAATACTGAAAATAATTTTTTCTACAATAAAATAAATATCTACTACAGTTGACTAGATTAAGTTAAGTATATTCAGTGAATGGGAAAACGATTGTGGGAAAGACAAAATTAGTTTGGCATGGCAGATATGATTTATACAAGCCGCATACCTTTAACTCAAAAAAACAACCTTCAAAGATTGGAGTGAATCTTATACAAGGTGGAGGCTTTATTTTCCTAATCCCATTTTTACAGGCCCCAATTACCTCAAAATTTGAAATTATTAGACTCTAAATTTTTTAAAGTATTTATTTCAGCACTACAAACCTCCATTTTGAATTTGTTTTGTGGTAAGTAACATAATCCCACATACAAGATCCAGAACTATGATTTCTACAACAAATTCCGACTATTCAGTTGAATTAATTAATGAAAAGGTAGTGTTTCTTGAATCCGTTGTTTTAAATTTAGTCATGCAATAAAAGGCTTGCAAAACGTATTTCAAGAGATTTCGGAAACACAAAATGAAAATGGCAGTTTGCCGTTTAAAAATCGTGTTGTGCAAAGTGATACGGGTTGTTTTTGGAGAGACGAAAATCAGCTTCTTCATTTATGCATGATTTCAGAAGTTCTGTCCATTTTGTGCAATGACAATGATACTTCTATTTCATCTAAAAGTTTCATCATCTTGTACATTGATCTCTCAACAATAACATTACCTTCAGCTTCTGAGGGGACAACAGCACCTAGGATTTCCTGTCTTTGAATAGTTGACTAGAATGTGCAGCAGATTGTGCAGCAAGGTATCCCAACTTCACAAAATAGCCTTCACAGTTCAGATTGCCTTTCGGAAGATTTGCTCTTTCATCATCAATAAATTAAAGGCGAGAATAATTGACAAACAGAAAGAAAAAAGTGTTCCTTAAATCATTTTTAGTAAAAACACAAAGCATCTAAAAATAATATAGTTTGACATTTTTTAAGAAAATCTCATGTATAGCGCACTCCTATTTATTTTAATGCAAAACTTATTTTGCAGACAAATTGGCAAATCAAAACGCTCAGTAATATAATGGCAGAGATTTAAGAATTATATTCTAAAAATACGGAAATCACTTTTTCAACCTCATGGTGTAAAATAACTTTTTTTTCGGCGGGAAGAAGGGTTGTGTACGGTTGAGATAGCAGGTAACTGCAATGATTTTTACCAATTTATTAGAAACGTTAATGGAAAAATTCCAGGATAATTGGGGGAGGATTTTAGGATCCCCAGGATCCCCCTCTCTCTAGGCCACTGCTCCTAAGAAAGCACTGATAACAAAAATCTAAATTCTAAAAACGGGCCATTCGAGTCACCGGGTCAACGTTTATCCGGGTCGTATGGGCCACCGGGTCACATTGCTACTCTGCTCGTAATTTCTAATAGGAATTGCCATTGACAGACAAGCATTATCTTATAAAAATTGCATTTCACCGAAATTTAACACAAACAATATTTGCACCTCATTGATGACATCGTACCATAGCAATTAACGAGTGAACTGATTTCCATTTTCCAAGAAATGTTCCAAATGAAAAGTAAATTATGTAATTCCAAAGAGGCAATAGTGCGTACGATTCTCTAAAATACAAAAAAAATTGAAAGAAGGAATTGAAAAGATTGCAAAAATGGAAGGAAAATAGCTTTTTCCGTAATAGCTTATAGTAAATGGGATTCTTAGCACAGTTGGAAAATCCACAAATTTTGTAGGGGTACAATTTTTATAATAAAAAACTATAATATTCCAATAAATACGCAAAGCTTTGAGTAGCATTTTTGCATATTCAATTTGTTATTCATAGGGGTATACCTCAAGGAATTATGTTGCAAACAAAAATGTATTAACTGCCATGAAAATCATAAGCAAAAATTTAATGCACTGCATGCCTAGTACTTGGCACCCTGTAGGGTCTTTTCCTGGACCCAAATCATATAGTTACCACGATGAATAGAGCAAGATTTTATAGTTTATGCAATTATCGTCAATTAAGAATAGCATGTAAATACCATATGTTTTAAGACACTGTTTAGCACTTCATTTCCTTTTGACACAGTTTTCTTTCAAGCTTAAGATAATTTATTTACTCCACTAGTATTAATATAACTATTCATTTCAATTGTTACGATAAATTTTCCTGGTTATCTTACTAAACACAGAAAGCTGTGAATATAAAGCTGACATCATTAAATTATTATGTCATGAATTATACTGATATTGTAAAAATCTATAAAAAATTTACGAAGATAGACTAGAGTTGTTAGGCGGATCTCAGGAATTATGCATAACTTGATTAGTTTCATTGTTGATACTGGTTGTTATATTACAATAGAATTGATGAATAATATATTGACAACACTATAAACAATTGGAACAAAGCAGTTTTCTCAGTCAATACACCACCAACTCGGGAATAATAAAATTCAAAATATATTTATAAACTTGTCTTCCTGCAGCATAATTTATGCTCAGCTTCTATATTTTATGTTTTCTTATTTATCTTATCAGAAAATTTGTTAAAAGTGTCTTCCTGAAATTTTGAGAATGAACTGTTCTTGTAAATGTTTAATTTGATAATAATTAAGCATACATGAAATATTCTTTTGTGTGCACTTAAAGTTACGTTTACTCTTGCGTCTCAATGCGCTTCCAAGGCCTAATTAAGAAAGTCTTTATGTTTCTTAATGCTAGAGGAAGTTCAATTAAAAAAAATATTTTAAGAAGAGATGCTCGTAAATAGGAAATCCATCCATAAGATGATAATATTTCTGAAATTGGATTGAATGTCATAATTAGGTTTCAGATGTCTAGGTAATTATCTCAATAGAGGTTAAATTTATTTAAAACTCTCTTCCCCATTTAATTTACATGTTGTTGAAGTAATGGTAAGCATAATCAAAATAATTATTTGTTCTCTTAGAATACTTGAAATAATATTTCCTAGAAGTCTGTTCGCACATACTGTTAAAATCCGACGTCATCAAATTTTCATTAACAAGGAAGGTAGATGATTGGACACGACATTATGAGAAAATACTTTTGGATAAAAAAAGTTTTCATAGAATTAATTTTATCTAAAATATTTTGATGAATTAAATCTAAAATATATAGTGTAGTTGATAAGTTGGCTTTTGATGCCCCCGCCTATCTAACTCTGGATTGGATTATGGTGTTAAAACAAAACTTTGCACAAATGTTTTACATATCAACATTATCAAATGTAAAAATTTGTAAGTATTTGTCTTAGCAGTGGGAAATGTTAAAATTCACTAGAATTCATTATCTTAACTTATCATGAAATTTGTTTTGAATTTAAAGGTTTTTTTACACAAACAATAATATTGCATTTTTGCAAAAATTTGATGAATATAGAAATGTTTTAGAAAACCAATTTCACACGTAAGATGAACAGATATTTATAAAAATAGGATGAATAGATATTTATAAAAATAAGATGAACAGATGTTTAGAAAATGTTTTTGAGAAAATTACGGGTCTTTAATAAATGTTAAGAAAGGTCACCAAGTCTCATCAAGACAGCTCCAAAACTTTTTAAGTGAAAATATCAATCAAAAGTTTAATAGGGGAGGAAATCCTCCCCAGGCCGAATAATATAAATGCAAGTATAAATTGGCGCAAGGCAAATTGTAGACCTTAAAATATACTTTGTTTGAATGACACTCATGTAAAATTTTAGCCGTTCACATTTCTATTAGACCAAACAGTGAATCAGGTACGAAAATGTTTCCAAGGCTTTGACATTTTTAATACATCTTATTACTTTTAATTTAATGTTCTATATTGCTAGCAACTTTTTAGTTTTGCTAAAAACGTTTTTTGCCTCCTAAATCGACGACTTTTCTCTTCGAAGACGTTTGAGCTCATTTAAATTTGCTTTAAATTTATGTACAAAGTGAAACACTATTATAAGACTTCACCGAAACATAAGCATTAATTTCTTAAAAATAGGTACGTATTTTAAGAACTTATAATATTCATTTGTGAATTTCTAACTGAGGTATTTATTTTGGAAAATGTGTTCTGAAAACTACTATACATGTATTTATCATTCAAATTAAAAAATTTTACAACCAAGTCGTTAGATCCTGATAGACAAAAGGCTTTACAGTTCAGGTGCTAACATTGAACTTAGTAAGAAATCTCATAATTTCAGTTTATAATCTGTTAATATTGAATCCAGATTGCCTTCTATTTGTATACTCTTTAATAATTGTTCGGAGACACATAAATCTCGAAGCAAAATTAATTAACTGTGAATCATTGCAAATTAAACAAAGTCATCTGTTAATGATTACTTTTATTGCACAAACATTTTATTCATTATTTGTCTAGATAAAATTCTAGCATGTATTTTAATGGTACACTGACAGTAGCATTAATAAAAACATAATTTGCTACAGACGACATCAAATAAAGAACTACAAATATGTTCAACATAGGGATTAAATTCTGATCTTCGACATCTGTAGCATTTAGGAGAGGGTTATCTTTCGTAGCATGATAGCATATGGGGATGATGATCGTTAATAGTGCAGGTTGTGTTGCTGCTTTTTCCTTTTGGTTTATGTATTTGTTTTTTAACACTAGAAAGTCTAAGGATTCTATATCTTAAATTCATGCAGTTGTCAGAATTGCCGCATTCAAGTAAAACTAATGAAAACCAAGCAAATGAAAGAAAACTGTCAGAAGAACAAAATAAGCTGTTTTTCTATTTAAATTATCATTACATGAGGCATTACAAATGCATTTAAGATGTGCAAGGTGGTCAAATTTGACCGCTCAGACTTTCTAGTGTTAAGGTACTTTGCAAGGTCAGCTGCTTAAGAAATAATATTGCTTCGCAATTTTTGCTAAATTTACTATATTATGAAAGAATGAAAGAGTTCCAAAAGTACAATATAAATTTGGATTATAGCCGACAAACAGGAACCAAGTTTTTCAAAATGCATTGTGATATTTAAAACAATTTGCTTTAAAACTTTTATATCTATGCTGGAAGTCGGTCAAAAATGAATTCGACTAATTGGCTAATATTCAGAAATTGACTCAATCAAACGAGACCCATTTTTAATGTTTCAAATATGGAAATGTCTAAGAAGTAATTACAGATTTATTCATATCCACTAATGGAAAATTACCATTGTTAAAAATATAAAGGTTCCACATCGTGCGTTATGCTCAATTTAGTAAAAAAATGCGTGTGGATTTACAATTTTTGAAATGCTATAGCACTAATCTGATTTAATATCATCCACTGGGTAAATATTTAATGGAGAAACATTTGCTCTCTTCGTTGTACATCAATTTATGCGTCATGAATTTGATATGTGCAGTGGTATTGTGTCAATTGTACATGTGTATCTATGAATGTAGAAGGTTATATAACTATCTTAAGCTCTTCTTATTTCATTAGATGGATCATACATAGCTGGCTGTGACAACTATCCTCTACGAATATATATATATATATATATATATATATATATATTTGACAACTTAGTAAGTCACTTAAGTAATTTTTTAATCTATCAAATTAGTCAAACAGGTTGTTCTCAAAATCCTAAGCAAGCTTGAACAAACTATTTTGCATCATAAATGACTAAAGATCTTATTCCCTTGTAAATATGCAATAATTCAGTAGCATTTTCAGAATGTTATTAATTGGTTGTAAACGCAATGGCGTTGATGAAATTAGATTTCTTATTAATAATGGAATTGACAAATATATTTCGTCTGCTTCATTTTAATACATTTAATGCATTTCGTAAAAAGTAGAAAGCAAAAAACAAAAATTAATAATAATACTATTATATTGCTGTTTTAAAATCCACACAGTGTTTGTTTATCCTTAAGTCTTAATTATTTCAAATCTTTTGTAGCCCTACAGTCATTCCATTCACTTTGAAATAAATAAAAATTTCGCCCAAAACTTAGACTGTAAAGAAGTACAGTAGATTTTTAGAAATACTGATTTTCAAAATGGAAACATTTCATCTATATTTGTGCTATTGTAAGTCTGCGTGCTGCATTTTCAATGCACATCAAATAATTGATTTTGAAATATAGAACTATTGTTTATCTTTAATGGCCTCATTTTTTTCAAATGTAGTTTTAACAATTGTCAAAAAAGAAAATTTTCAAAAATATAGAGAAGTGATTTAGTTATCCAAAGCGACTTGGCGCCACTCAGAATCAATGCTTCCAGCTACCTCGAAAATCGAACATTTCTCTATTAAATATATATCAACTCTTAGTTCTTAAGTAAATTCTGTCTAATGCTGATTTAACTTCATGCACTGAACAAAAACTTTCTTAAAATATTTTGGTTTTATATTTTTATTCTTGAAGCAATGCATGGTACAACGTACAATCTCATATTGGCAAATTTGATGCAGTAGTTTGATATAAGTGATGTATTTAAGAGAAAGTTGACTTTTACTTCTCATTTATTATATGCTGAATTTATGGCATTTTTTTGTTTAAGTTGCATGTTATTTTAAATTCAAATAGCAAAGTCAATAAAACTTTTATAAAGTACAATAGATTTTCTAAAAAATGTTTCAAAATGTACTTTAACTTTAGCCATGGTAGGTTTGCGGCCCATCAAATAGGCTTAGGTTTAGTATTAAAACACAAGCATTGATTTTGCACATTCTTTGTTATCAAAAATATAAATTTTCAAATTTTAGTAAATATTTAAATTAATCCAGACCAATATCTAAGATATATATATGCATTACATTGAATTTGTATTATATATCCTGTACTAAAAATAAGATTCAGGAAAACTTAATTTATGGATAAACGGCTGATCATATTTACAAATACAGTAAATCAAATTTCCATATATGACCGACGAAATTTCCTGTTGCGATTGTATGATTTTTTTACCAATGTCGCCTTCGTAAGTGACTACCATTTCTGTCCCACGAAGTTCTTGAGGATACTCAGAACTTTAAAGTTTCTGTAGAATGTAGTCTTTAACATGCGTGATACTGTGTATAAAACTCTAGAATTATGGTGACGTTGTCATACAGAAATTCAACTGTGTCTCGTTTGTTATGCATGACTAAATTAAACTGGCATTTTGGAGTGTAATTTTTGATATACCAATTTTATCGCCATCATTGATTACGTTGATATATACTCTACAAGTTCCACTCTGATCATTTTTCTACCAAGGCAACACAACAAAAATATTAAAGAAAAGCAAAACTCCCCAACAATGGCATTTTTTGCGACAACGTATAAAAATTGAATAAAGTGTATTTGTGTTTAACTTGCACAGGTTTGTCAATGAGTGACGAGATCTGGTTAGACCATAGTTTTTGTAAAAAATTTTACAATCATGTGAATTAAGCTTCATTCTATTAAGCTTAATGGAATACATTTGACCTACTAATTTGACAGACGCAATGGACATTATAGGCCGATAATTTCTATTATTGATAAATTACAGATATTAGAAAGTATGCAATAGAATATACATGCACTCCAACATATGCCTGGGGATTATTTCTATAGTTATTTTCATTACATATTTAGTTTCTAAGCAAATTGAATTGTGGTACTGATTCTTAGTGCATTTTATAACTTTTCCCCGATTGGTAATTGTGACATAAAAAAATTTTACATCTGGTCATTTCAATTGCAATACCTCAATTTTAAAATAAAATGTCAATTACACGCAGTTTTGGAACAGTGCCATACCGTGTTTTGCTCCTCTTGTGCCAGTGCCCATTTTTTACAGAAAACTTCATGCCCGTGCCATGCTCGTGCTCACATTAAAATATTTATAAAATATATTTGTTATTTTGTTTTCTAAGTCCATTAATTTGCATATTTAAATCATTAAAAGTTTTGTTTCTTGAAAAAATTGAAATTTATTGAATTTCATCCGGTGTCGGGCTCGTCCTTCAAATTTTACTTTAAATTTCGCGAAGGAACGTGCTCGTGTCCCACTGTGTCCTTTCGCTCCAACACTGATTACACATTGAACATATAATAAAGGCTTGGGATTGTGGATTGAATCAATTTTAGTTTCAGTCCAGTATGTGTTCTAGGGAAATCACATAGACATTTCGTAGTTAAAAGTGGTGGATTTAAAAGCTCAGATGGGATGCATCCTAACCGCACTTTATCAGTCAATAAATTGTATTAGTATTTATGAATTTACCTACATGACATTTGCATTATAATATTGAAATAATTTAAAGGTAGCTTAGTAATTTTTCAACTTAATTCACTCTTTCTATGATGTTCACATGATATAGGATACGACTATGCATGTATTCTCAATTGCACCTTAATTTCCAAAGGTTGCCTTACATCTGGAATTAATCTGGATATCAAAACTTTGCCACGAAAGAACTTTACCTTAAAGTCCAAATGAAATCTGCAACTAAATATTAGATTAAGCATTCATTTGCAAAACCCAGCAGATTTTCAAGGATCACACCATTTTAAAAAATAATAATAAACACATGTAACAAAATCTGCCAATTAGCATCACGATAGTGTAGTTAGGTATTTGATTAGACTCATGCACTCTGCTTATCACAGCTCGCGATGAAGATGAAAGAACAAAGATCTCATTATATTTAGAAAACCTAAAGCTTAACGTATTATATTTTTTTCCGATGCATATTATTTAGGTAAGAGAGCAATGATAGCTAAAAAACTAGTCTGGGTTTGAAAAAAACTGTTTCTGAATTACAATTAAGTGAAAAACTCAAATTACCTATCGGCTTAAATGGCTTGCTTGATTGTATGTTATTCACTATCTAACCAAGCTTAATTTGCTCATTGCTAGAATGATTTAGTCTAAATTGGCATTTCATGTTGCATTTAATTCTTGCAAAAAAATATATATCATTTGAAATCCTCGAAATGTTGTGTATCAAACGATGTCTGCTAAAATTAAATGATAGTATCATTATGAAAAAAAGCTTTATTTTTTTTTGCATATGCACTTGAAAAGTTTGCGCATTCTAAAAAAAAACGAAATCCGCCTTTACAATTCTCTATGATAGTAAAGAATTTTGGGGAATGCGAGGATGAGCTCGGAATTTGTCAAATTGCTCCAAAAAACTAGGCTCCAATACTAAATCTAATGGGAGGCTGCATCCCAGCGTCCTTCCTCTTTGGATCTACCACTGGTAGTTATTGGTGTAGACAACCTGAAGTTTTTCGGAATATGATTTGATTTTCAATGGTTCCATTTTCTACTACAAAAAAAGATTCATGAGCAAATCATTTAAGTAGGATTGGATTAAACCAGGAGGGTTAGGAATCATAGAAATTATGTTAATAATGTTACGATTGCTACGGATAAACTCCATATCCATATTTTGTATTGGGCTAGTTATCAGAGTTGCAACTGGGTCGCCGGCTCAGGGATTTGTTGGACGGTCACTGGGTAAATTTTTTACTTAGGGCTTCCGAGTCTACTGTGTCACCGGCTCACATTTTATGTAAACTATTGTTTGTATTAACTTACACAAAAGAACTCATCACAGTGAAGTCAGATATAATATTACGTAATCAATATATTACACAAATTTAATGTTAATTTCGTTTGTTTCTGTACTGGGGCTCTGTGAATAATCAGGCAATGCATTTGCAAATTTGAATTCGAATTCAAATCCAAAATATAAATTGGCTTTCGTAATATCTTTCATAGTTAATAATTACATATTTCACACAAAGAGTTAGCTAACGAAATAATTTTTGCATAAAATATTTACGTAGAATTTTCTGAATCCATTAATGTACTGAACCAAGATTAGAATTCGTATTTGATTTCATTTATTTGTAAGTCGCTACTTTGTAATTGATTAATATTAAATCCATATTAATTCGACTCAAATATAAGTGCAAGTTTATGCCAGAAATATAATGGGGTTATTTTATATAATTTCACAAACATTTGCAAATAGAAGAATCTTTCACAAAATGATATTTAAAATGAAGATTTGGACTTGCTAGCATTTTGCTTCATAAAATGCATTGGATAGATTTATTGCACATCTTTATAATGTGAGCTGAAACATTTGAACGTCAGTGAATATCAGGGTGATGTATTGTTGATGTCTATGCAAATATACTCTTAGGGAGGGGCTTAGCCAGAAAATTATATTGGGGATCCTGAACACAATATTACGTAGGAATTCAAATAAATTCCTTTATATAAAACTTTTACTATAAAAAATTATAATTCAAGAACAAATTGCATTACAAAAGATAAACGTATACCAGAAGTATTTGCAAATCTATTGATTACTTCATGAATAGCAGGGTTGTCAATTCGAAGTATTTGTAGAATCGGCAAAAATTAAAGTTGCTCCTCTCCCATGTTACAGCGAATAGATGTAAGTATTTGCTTGAAATTTTGAAAGCATTCTTTCTGCTTTGATATTTCTGATCGGAAATATTGCTAATAGCTGCAAAAATTGCGGAAACGCTGGGAAATGAAGTTCCACAGTTATCTAAAACTTTTAGAGCAGAGGTTGGCGATCCTCGATTGACACCTTTATTCACTTTTTATGCCATAGCTTTGCTTTCCACTCCAATGCCGAAGCATGATTTTGTAGCAAATGTTCGTGCATTTCAACAACTTTGTTTACCTCTTCCTATAAGAAGTCATTTGTTTCTGATAAAGAAACAGGAACAAATCGGAAAAAAATACTGCTTTTCTCTCTATATCATTGACAACAGCATATACTGTAGGATAATACATTTTTATTCTGTAGTAGGCTTCTACAGTAAAATCGCTTCCCCCATTTGTGACACGATACATCGATTTTTTTGAAATTCTCGGTTTTTCTAGAACAGTATCCATAGTTTTAGAAATTTGTGTCAAAATATTTTGAACACCTGTGATAGCTTTTGTTAGGTCCAAACTAGGGCCAAGTGGTCTGAAGATTTTGGGATTCAGTTCGCTATCACTCAAAATACCGCAGCACCGGTTCGGTATAGCTATGAAAAATCAATAGCATACGTGGCATATATATATATATATATATATATATATATAAACATTAAGATCGAAATAATAGTGGCAGGCACTTGCTATCTAGAACATATTAAAAGAGTAATCGATGCATTAGTAAGAAGTACAGTAAATCCTCATGTATAAGCCGCAACTGTGAACCTAACAATTTTTTAAGAGTTTATAGTGCGGTTAATGCAAGCAGTATAAAAATTATATNATATATATATATATATATATATATATAAACGAACACGTTGACGAATTATATATTTGAAGTACTTTCGGCTATATTATTAGCCTTCATCAGCAAGAATACAAAGCGATTAAAAATAAAGTTTAAATACCGCAGTGAAATGATTGATTGATTGACATGATGATTGATTGCTTAGAAGAGGTGAAGTTTGTTTTCTACTTGATTGTTAAGTGACGGGTGAATTGCTTTGATTACGATTGCTTCAGCTACCTTTGAAGATGGATGACAGAACACTAATATTCTGAAAATTATCTATTCCTCATAACCTATTTTCCCGAGCTGTCCGCTTATCATCTTATCAAAA
>CABFPE010000133.1:1223190-1247255 GCA_900660155.1 Hofstenia miamia | reverse complement strand
AGTGGCTTAATTTGAAATATTTCTCTAATCAATAAATCATGTAAGTTATTGAACAATAATCTGTGAACCTATTAGCAGCAATATAATAATTTTTTAAATCAAATTTAGTAGTTTAGTTTACAGTCTTTTATGTACTGTTTTATGCAGGTAGTTCACAACGAACTAGTATTCCGGTCATTAGTGTTTTTATTTAAAAGTTCAGTTGTCACCAATAGCAAAGCCACGTGGCATTTTCGTTATTTTACTGTTTTTGTTGGCAAAGTCGGGGAATTACGTGGCATTGTAACGAAATTTTAATTCGTCAAGTCATTTCTTAAATTACATGGCAAATTTTGTAACATTTCTACCAAAATGTCACCAACTATCATAAAAAAGGCAACTACCAACATGTGTTGCTTAAAGGTTTGTTTACATAAGAGAAATATTTTCATTTACGTGGCAAAAAGGAACCATATTTACCAAAATGCGACGTAAATTCTGAATGAAAGTGAGACGTATTGCCACGAAAATGCCACGGGGCATTGCTATTGGGGTGTCAGATTGTTGAATTTGAATATTCACAGCATCTAAATTGTAACTGACAGTAATATTGAGCTTTATTTTATTAGAGATTTACAATTGTTTCCAAATATTCAACAAGCATTTGATAGAAAATTTTTTTGCATAAATAAAAAATTGGGTTTTAAAAAGCTGTATTGTGGTTTAAGAATTACTTCCAAAGTATTTTTTGAAGTGGCCCCGAAATTGGGCGTGTCAAAATCCTTGAAAAGCATTTAAATCCTATACTAATGCACCTAGAGGGCTGGGAGGAGGCTTAAGTTGTGCATAAAGGTAATTTTTCTATTTGCTAAAACAAAAACTTTTGCTCTAAGTGCAAATGTAGAGCAGATATTTCATCAAAACTGATATTTTTTATTTTTCCTAGCAAATTTAAGCAAAACTAAACAAAAGTTCAGGGTATGTGTATTATGCAATATGGGCACGATATATATATATATATATATATATTATATATATATATATATATATTTCCAAAAATCACTGCGCGCTTAAAACTTTGTACTTAATGTATTTTATATAAAGAATTGATAAAATCAGAAGAACAAGTTTAAGAGCATATTTGTAAATTTAAAGCATATTTGTAAATTTTCCAGCATAGTTTGAAACGCTTTGCTGAGAAAATGTATCTGTTATTTTCTGCACAGTGATTTTTCGGACACCCTGAATATAAATCACAATTGGATATTGTATACATAACTAATCCTGAATTCTATAGCCTTGTATACGAACCACCTATTGGAGAATTCAATATCATGTATCACCTTAGTTGGTGGGGATTTCAAACATTACCAACAAATCAAAATTTGCAAATAAATGTAAATATAGGGGATTGCAATTCTCATTTGATCAAAATAAAATAGGAAAAAATTTGAACAATGTCGACTTGGATTCAATATTGGAGGACAACAATCTTAACCAAGTTGTTGAAAAAATCGAGGAAAAGATTTTAGGAATTGTTTCTGAATGTAGAATTATTTGTTGCTCAACATATAGAAAAGACGAAGTTAAAGATGATGAAATTGATTCGTTATTAATAGCTAAGAAAATTGCATTGAACAATGGTAATCAAAAGCAAAGAAATTTTTTACAAAGACAAATTTCTAAGTGTGTCAAACTCAACTGAAGAAGGAAAATTGAGGCAATGAACAGAGAAAATATTTATGATATAATAAATAATAGTTGAAACCGAAAGCGAAAAGGTTAAGATGAATAAATCAACAGCAAACCTACAAAATACTCACTTTACTAGGTTTCATGAGGAAAACAAAAATGACGAAGAACTGGATGTCCAAGTTGTCAAGGAAAATTCGCCAACTGTTAGAGTGTGAAGCAAATAAGAGACCTTTTGAGACAGGTTAAATGTGATAAATCTAAAGGTCTGTCAGATATACCTATGTGGGTATATAAAAACTTTAATGAAATTCTGTTTGTAATACATGTACATGCAAAGATCTTTAATGAGTGTTTTGAAAGAAGAATTTACTCCTAAAAGTTGAAGAAAGCATTGACTGCAGTGCCGAAAACTGCAAGGGAAATTGAAATAATTCCAGAAAATTTAAAATTGTTTGGCCAATTACAGTAACGCCAGTTTTTGCTAGAGTTATGGATAAGTGTGTGGTTGATGTATACATGGAAAAAAGGAAGGAAACCATAGATCCATATCAATTTGCTTATAAAGAGAATAGTGGAAAATAGATATATTGCTATATACAATGCAATTTATATATACATGTTTAAATCTAACTGATACTTCAATTAATCGAATGGTGTTTTTTTATTATTCCAGTGCATTCAACACAATTTTACAAAACAAGATAATGAATAATTTAGACTGAACATCACCTTGGTTGTCAAATTTGCTGAAGGAATACACGACGAATTGGTCACAACTGATACGTTGTGACAAAGATAAATACACTGAAAAAATGAAACTAATTGTTGGAGTTCCGCAAGGCGGATCTTTAAGTAGGGTCCTATTCACCGACCAAACAAATGAAATATCCAATGAGAGATTATATTCTGATAGGAACACCGCTGATATTTCAAAATACTCTGATGACACGAGACTAATGGGAAAAATCAGATGTGAACTGCTGCACAAGACTTTGATGAAAAGAAATGAACAGTGGAGAAGGCAATTGAAGTTTCGGAAAACAGAAATCTAAAAACGAACAATTCAAAAACAAAAGAATTAATCACTGCACACCAGAATATCAGGAAAGTGTCTCAAAAACATAATTATGGAGAAAATTCTTTTTAGAAATAATAAAATATATAGTAATTTATTCACCTGATCAGGTTTACAAACAATAAAAATAAACTAAACTACACGAAAATATGACAACCAAAGTCAGAGGGACTGGGATCGTGAGATCTGGCTAAAGGATTGTGCCTTCATTCGGCACGATATAAGATGGTACGTGGTCCTCTCTGCATATTTGACACATGCAGTCCTTTGCTTCACTATGGAAATCAAGATTACTGAATACAACGAAGTGAAATCCGTGAATTGAAAAGCGAGTGATTATATTCCGAATGGACGATCCAGACATTTTCAATGAGATTGTGTCATTGCGGGGGACAAAAAGAATTCTGGTCTGCAACACAGAATATCTTCAGAGCAGTTAATTGTGTTAACCATGAGCATGGTTTTATAATAGAGCCATATGAATTGAGACACAAAACCCTTATCAGAAAGATTTCCTTATCTCGCTCAATCATTCGGTGGTGACCTCTATTCAAATCCGGCCATATTGGCTATAAGCTATGATTGATAAAATGGCAATGTTGAATAATTGAATTGCCGCGCCTAACATACGATGTTGGAATTCAAATGAACGGGCTGTTGTTCGTAGAGATGCTTAGTTAATGGCCACTGACTGGTCAGGTAAATTCCTAGATATACATAATTGTTTTCTACACCGATTACTTCGTTTCTGAAACTGAATGTATCCAACTTTGAAATCCGGCCACCTCTTCTCAATTTTGGGACTTTGTATTATTTAAGTTGACCTCTAAGGCGTTCGTTACACACCATTCGTCCAATCCTATTAATGACTGTTGAATATGATTTCGCCTTGGACTCCACATGAATATATCATCAGCATACAACAGACATTCGGTGTCGCAGTTACCATATCTGAGAGCCATTGGCAGATCCGCAATGAAGCTACTAAACAGAAAAGGGCTTAGGCTGTCTCCTTGTAGAACTTCAGTATCTTGAATTATTGAGTGTGACAGACGAAAACCGTCTGTGATCTTGATGTAGTCACAAATGCTGGAGATTACTCGGAGAATCAAACCACGAATACCATGAAATCTGGTCAGTTTGAGAAGTAGCTTTTCTTGATTAACGCTATCAAATGCTTTCTTCATATCAATAAAAACGGCATATAATGAAATGAGTGGAGTTGCGAGATGATGCTTAACTACCCCCTGAAATTTTGAGATCACATCGGTGGTTGATAGTCCTCTTTTGAAGACAAATTGTTCTGATGGTATCAACAGCCTGTCATAAATCCGGTTGGCTATCAGTTTCGTGAAAGCCTTAAATGATACACACGTAAGTGCAATACTTCTATAATTATTTGGATCCTCTCTGGTACCAGCACCTAATTACACTCTCCTTCCATAGACTTGTTCCACACTGCACTTAGATAGTTCAGAGATAATTTTACATTCGATTCTCCAAGGCGGAATCCATTCTAGTACTTTCATAAAAAGTTTTCAGTTGCTTGAGTTGCAAGTACTTTCCTCGACATTCCTTATCAAACCATCTGCTAAAGCGTAACTTCTGGCTTTTGATGGGCGCAGCGGATAGAATTCCTTCCACAAGATGTTGATACGCTCCGTCCAGTTTACCATATTGCATAACGTTGATTAGATTATCTACATCGATTTCCTGCGGTTTTCTGTAATCTAAGGTACGTTTCCATCTATACCTCATAGAATATGTACTGATTTCCGGACTTCCTCCTGTTTTTGGTGACTGTTTGTGACGCCAGGTGCATACTATAGGTATGTGCTTTCGAAGCTGCAATGTGGAAGAAGTTATTGTCAGTGTGTTAACTAGATACAAGTTCGAATTTGAGAACATGAGGTCGATTGTACTTTGCTCATTGTTACAGATGTATGTCGGTATTTCTGGGTTATTTACAAGTAATATTCCAACCTCATCTAGAAGATCAATTAAGTCCATTATCTTTTGTCTTGGCATATTTGTGCGACATTTGAAATCTCTACCTATTATGATTGGCTTCTTCCTTTTGACAACCAATGAGTGCTTAGAAAGCTCCGCTACAATGAGTTCTGACTTTTCCCTTCGCTTAAAGTAGCAACATAGTATGTCACAATATTTGATGCTTACACCCAAACAATAATTACTCTGATAGGTTTGGACTGAGTTAAAATTTGCTCTCACCACAATGCTGATGCCACCACTTGATCTTCCTCTGGCTGCTGGTCTTGACACACAGTGATTAAACATCAATATTGCTTTCACCTGTATTCAAGTGTCTCTGTTAAAAGCATTACATCGCATTGTCCCAGTATGTTGCCTGATAAATGACATTGAACATATTTAATTCCCTCAATATTCCATAGCATAGTAGACCACTGAATTTCATTAGACTCTCGATAAGTGTATGTACGTCATAAGGATAAATCACTTACCTGTTCCAGTAACCGCAGCCAATTTCTAGCACCATCATTGAGAAAATATCTTCTGATAATGGTAGCAGACCATACGTCTGGATCATCAATTTTTGCTTCATCTGATTTGGGGAAGACTATGTGGAACGATTTTTGGAAAGAATCTTCCCTTGAGACTTCCCTGATTCCCATTGGATTCATTCCGCTGTCAATACAGAATTGTTTGAGGTCTTCTTCCGATGTCGAGTTTTTGATTCTTCTGACGAAAACATGTCTTCTTCCTAGTGGTTTTTGAACTCCGCGAATTGTATTTCCAGTTATTCATGCCCCAACTATTTCCTTTTGCTCTTGTTGTTCCATATTACCAGATGCAATTCTTCTTCTCTTATTGTCGTTGTTTGTGGCTCCAGGTATATTCGAGGATACACTGTTGTTCCGATTTCTTGCAATACGCCTGTGAGCAACATCCGCAAAGGCTATTAGTAGCTTGCAATGACTTTCTCAATGATGCCATCTCCTTTTCCAAATTATCAATTCATTGAACTGATTTTCCTTAGAGTGTCATTACAGTTATTCCGAGAAAGTTTGGACAAATCATCTGAACAACTGTTACAGCACCAAAATATTCGTCCCATGTTCTTCGTTTGGATTATTTGATCGTTTCCCAAATCCCACACACTCCAGATGAACTCTTGCAATCTTGCAATAAATGCATGTAAGATGTGCTTCGTTAAAACATTCTCTAGCGCATGCACAACACGACCGACCATCACCTGTCATGGCTATTTAATAAATAGTGAAATAGAAACAGTAAAGACATTCAAATATCTGGGTCTCTACATTGACAGCTGCCTTTGTTGGAGTTCTCATGTTGATTATGTTATAAAAGTAGCGAATCTCGGAATTCGAAACTTAACTATTTTATCAATTATCTTAATGATGACGCGAAAATGTTTGTATTCCAAACATATATTTTGCCTATCTATGTGTATGCAGCCGAGGTCTATATTCCAGGACTATTAGAAAATGAAAGGAAAAAAATTAGATTATTTTCAAGAATAACGAAAATAAAGAAAGCTATCTTGGTAAAAGAAATTAATGATGCATTCACTAAGAAATTTATAAAAACTATCAAAAATTAAAGAAAATAAAGTTCATGTATTTCATAAAGTTGTTCCCTTTTTCAACATCAAAGACAAAATGCAAGATATGATTTCCAAAGGTTCACTCAGTACACTTTAAGAAATCGTTTATTTATACTGCATGTACTTATATCTTGTACGGAACTTTTCCGCAATTCCTATAGTAATTGTCACATATCTTTTTACAAAGCGCCATTTTGCTTAGAAAACCGTGAATTGAGGATATAAGTGTTCTTGTATTATAAAATAAATATTGGATCAATTAAAAAAAGTTTTGCAAAATTTTATCAGATTTTAGAGCAACTTATAAATAATTTACTGAAAAAAATTTATGTATGGCGCTTTGTCTTTTTCAGGTTTTTTGTTACTGCACAAAAACAAAATATTGATAACACTTAGGAATTGATAAATTTTAAAATAACAAAGGTTTTATAAATCATTTGACTTACAAAAACATGAATTTCTCTCCAAAAACTTAAAAGTAAACAACGCTGCAATCTACTGATTTAACCATCCAATATGTTGAATTTTTTTATTTGTCTCCTTCCCAAAACAAAGAAAAATTACATAGATTATTATTGCAATGCCTTAAATAAAAGCACATGTTTTCTGGTCAATGAGATCTTCTAAATCTCGTCAAAAATTAAAATGCACAGGGGAAAAATAATATATAAATCTTCAATTGATTTTAGAGTTTACAAGAGTTGTTGTTTTAATTTTGTTTATTACACATTTGTCATTAGCTAAGTAGTGGTTGTTGTTTCAATTTAGTGCTTGAAAGTGCCCGGGCCCGGCCCGGGTGACAAAATTTATCGTTTTATACATTTTTCTTGAATGTTCTACATGTATATGTATTCAACGCGCATTATTATTATATTTCATTTGAGATCTCATTTCATCTACAAATTTACTCTCTTGTAAGACTATTTATTTTTATTCAAGTTATTCAGTCAGAGGTTCTAATGTCTTTGTTTCTTCTCAAGATGCTGATCTGGTAACAAATTGACTATGTGTTATCTTACATAATTGCCCAGAGAGTGTGGAAGAAGTCATTTCATTTGACGCATGAATTAAGAAATTCATGCGGCTGCTACCTATTTTAATCTTAATTTTAACTATATATTTTAACTATATATATAGTCGAATCTCAGTTGTGTATACCATCATAATAGCGTAATACTCAAAATAAGGGAGTTAAATTTTGCGCCCCTTAAATTTTTAATAAAATGATCTTTGATTTTATTCAAAATAGAGTCGATTAAAATGGCAAGATACTCAATATTGCGCAGTCAATAAAGCACAATTTATAAATCATACACTGCAGAAACACTCAAAATTGGCAACTGAAAAAATTCAAATGACTTAATTAGTCAATTTTAACGATGTCTCAGCTTCGCAACTATATGCATTGAAATAATGTACCTGTAAAATTGTGTTTACAATGTTTGACATGTGACCACGATCCTGGGAATTTTATTGTAAATGCATTTGTTAAAAACAGTATGAGAAAAGTATCTATTGATAGCTTCAAGAACCGCTTTCAAAGATGACACATCAATAAACAGTGATCTTGAAGGAATTGATGATGCACATGAAAATCGGTAACTTCGAAAATGGTGATCTCATTGTTGAAGGAAATGAGAAAATGAATGCAATGATGGATGTAATACTTCAAATAACAAACAAGCACGCATATGCAACACTATACCAATTTCATAGGATGGATTTCAAGATTAAGTCAACATAATTGATTATTTTGTCGACACTATTGCAATAATTGCACAAAACTCTTTGAAACTGCATCCCTTTGTGGAATATATTTCTTCTCAATAAAGTTCATTAGAATGCATTTTGAATATTAGAAATAAGGTACTTTGAGTCACGGTCACGAGGAGATGTGCTAAATTGAGGTTTGACTATATATATATACATATATATATATATATATATATATATATATCGAGTATATAAATATGTTGACTAATAATATTAATTGCTTCAATTTGAACCACTCCTCTACTGTTTTGCCCCATTCTGCTTTTCCCTTAGATAAACCTTACAAATATAACAATTTAATTTTATAAAACAATTTATTTTGATTTAGGTTATTCCAATTTCTTCAGGATGTAGATCTTTTCTAAGAAAATGTTGGGAAAGTATGTTGAAGAACTTCAGCGTACCAGTATTAATGTCAGGACTGGATTTTACTCTGGACAAATGTTCAAAATGAACATTGTCAGAAGAAGGTGTTCAATGAAAATAGATAAGAAACAGAATGAAATGTTAAAGCTTAGATTAAAAGTATAGGTTGCAAGCATGTCATGAACAATATATATACCAATTAACGTCAAAATTATTCAAATCATAAAAATTTAAAAGAAATATATTTTATCTCTTTTCCTAAACACTAGTCAAGATGTCTATTATTAATTATTGCCAAAACGGATATTAGCCGATAAAGTGATGGAACAATGTTTTTCTTTCATTTAGGCATTTATCATTATAAGCAATGCTTGAAGTTGGTCTACCCAATATAGATATATTTTGAATGATTTTGAATATGCGGTGGGTGTTATATATGAATTTAATAACACCTTAAAAAGCCCTGACTTTCCAATGTAATGTATTGTTTCAATCCGCAGTGGTTAAGCTCTCAGATTCTTTTCCAACGCAATGAATATCATTAGGGAATTAAAAGAAACATTTATCAATAAATTTTGATAATTGCAATATAGGTAATTCTATGAGGCTATTTGAAAATTTTCACACCTCAAGTTTGTGTTAATTATTTTTAAATTATTTTCACCTTGAGTTGTTAGACGTTCATCAACCAATTAGTAAATTACGAAATGCAAAAAAATACCTTGCTAAATTTAAAAAATAGTACACACTGTAGGCTTTGATGTGGCATTTTATTTAATGGAATTTTCCATTGTAATCAACTTTGATTTTGGTAAATTGCTTCCACTGGGCGTGTGTTTTCTAGCCTTGATGCGTTTACAGATTTTATTAAATATAAAGGAAATGTAAAGTCGGTCAACCATTTTGATCAATTATTAAGACGGCTATTTGAGACTGACTATATTTAAATATAGACAAATTTCAAAAATATTTCAAATATATTATTGAGAAAATATTAGCTATTCACTTCTATTACCCAATGTTGAAAGTCCAACATAGTGTACAAATTACAAAATTAACAAAGTATTACTCAATTGCATTTTAATAAAACATCCTAGCTATTATCCTTGGGCCAAGATCCAAAGGCCATTTTATGTTTGGACAACTGTTCTGCCCATCCCTCTTGTGAAATTCTTACAACTGATGACGGAAAAATAACAGCATCATTTTTCAGGCCTAATGTAACTGCTTTGATCCAACCAATAGATCAGGGTGTACCCGAAACTCTAAAAAGGAGATATAAGAAACTGCTGATGAGAGAATTGGGGATGTCTGCGGACGAAGCCGTAAATATTGATTACGTGAATTTTATAAAAAGTGTTGATATGCTTAAAGTTTTCAACCTGATTACTGCAGCTTAGAATTTTATTGAAGCGGTCGCCCTTCAGCATTCCTGGCGAAAACTAAAACTCAATATCGAAGAGGAATCAGATACACCTACATCTGATGATGGCGAATATGATGGTGATACATGTACTGCAGACAATATGATGATTTTGGACATTATTGCACCCAAGAGTTGAGCAATAAGATTATAGAATGGCTAACTATAGATAATGATGATCTCGGCTATGATAATTTGAATGACGATGGAATTATTGACGCTGTAACCCGTCCAGAAAATTCGTGTATTGAAGCAGAAAACGAGCTTGATGAGAAATTACCAGACGTTGAAGAGATAGTGGCACAATCAAAACAGTCGTTCATGCTGAAGCTTTTAGGGCACTATTAACGGTATCCCAGTGGTTGCAAGAACAACCAGAAGCAACACCGTACAATCCTTCACTGCTCACATCACTGAAAGATCTGGCAGCAAATATACGGCTTGACACATTAAAACAAACTGACATTACAAAATTCTTTAAGGAGAAATAAATTTGTAAATAAATTTTTAAAGTAGTTTTGCCTATTTCGTTTATCCAGGAAATTCGATTATCCGGGCACTTGATGATTTTTTGACCGCCCAATGAGTCTGGATAATCGAGGTTTTACTGTATTGCGAACGTAATTTTTGAAGAAATATACTCACTTCTTCAAAAGAAAATGTCAACTATAAAATATTAATATCAAGAAAAATATTAATCCGAGTTATCCGCTATGTATTTTTCCAAATATGGATTATTCAGTTCAGAACCAACATGAATATGGAGTCGTTCTTGAAAAATACAATCCTTGTCCGATGAATCAACACGTAATTTAGGTTTCGAAAAAATTGACAGCTGATTCACACTTAAATGCAGCTGAATAATGAAGAACTATGCTTGATTCTGATAATTATGTTAAAATAAATAATTGGTTGAAAATTAGCAATAAGTTTTCTCAAAAAATCTCTTCCAATTTAGCATATGTGTTAATGACATGAGCAAAATCAGAAACTGTAATTTATTTTTTTTCAATATGCTGATGCTATTTTTTTAGTGGGCATAAAAGGACTAACATTACTGTGAAAACATTAAATTGTGCGGATTTTTAGCATGACTATGAGATAAGATAAGATATTCAATATTTAGAGATTTTTCCTACAATTTGGAAAACTGATAAATTTCTAAATAGCGTTGATAAATAAACACAATTACAAAATGCATGCAATATGTACCAGAAAATTTTCTTTTCAGGCTACTGATATTATTGTTTTGTTGTAGTATAATCAATATAATAAAATTTGTAACCTATCCAGGATTTTAAACAATTGAACTTTTGTTTTAGAATTAATCACTTAATACGTTTACGAAACTGTTTTAAGTTGTTAATACATTTGATCTCTTGAGGGAATTGATTCTGTTCATTTATTACATTATTTATAAAAGGATTTCGTTTAATTATAGATTTATACTTGGTGATAATAAATTTTTTGATATTTTGTTGAACTTGTTTTAAAATTCTGGGATTTTTATACAATTATGCGATTGAACTAAATCCACAGTTTTATACAATTTAATGGCGGTGTTTATTTGAATTTACTGTTTAGGACGTGAGATTGATTTATAAATACATCTTTTCAGAGCACTAGAACTTCTTTTACAAACATTAATGGACCATTTACATTGAGTTTCAAATTTTTTAATTAGTTCGCGTAATTTAAAGGGCTAATTACCAATGAATAGAAAAATTGTATAATTGTATTTTCTGGTAGTTGGTTTATAACGTGGTTTATAATTTTTATAGCAATAGCAATTTTGGAAATTTTGGTATTTTTTGCAACCAGACATTTTTTCGGATGTTTTTTCAGCATTTTGAGGATTAAGAAATTTTGCACACTGCAACCTTCAAACAAACTCGAAAAACCTTACATCTTCAATATCACTAACAATGACATTAAGGCCGCTGACAGATTTATACATTTAGGTGTTACATTCGACTCAAAATTAATGCTTCAATAAATATTATTTGGAGAAGCCTTACGATTGCTATTAAAAGTATATTTTATGCTGTAGTACCATATTCTTAACATTGTTTACGCTTTGTTCGTAGATTTAAATAACTCTCTTCTAAAAAACTTGAAACTCAATACAAATGTGCTTTGAAAGTGTGTCAAAAACTAAGGATTACATTACCGCAACAATACTCCCCTGGGACAGCTAGATTATTTTTAGTAATATTTTAAGTTTCTTTTAAAATAATTTACAAATTACTGCCTTAAGTATTATATAAAATTGTTTCCAAACTTTAACCTCGGCTTTCGAAAGAGCTCAAAATATTGCCAGTATGAAATTTCATAAATAATTTTGAAAAGTTCATGATTAACTGTGATAACTACAACTGGAACACGCTTCTAATGGATACTTAAAATAAGGATGACTTCAAGTCATTTAAAGCACTTTTTTTGTTAAAGAAAACGTATATATATAGAAAAATGTAAACTGGAATTTGAATTTTATAATAATGGCTGCACTATTTCGCATATAACTAATTAATTTACCCACAACCTACGCATGCTTATGAATGTATACTATAAATATCTCTTTGTATTTTGACATGATGGTACTTAAAGTGTATCAATTTGAAAGTGTCAAATATGGACTTCCTATTCTTAGTGTTATTTCTATATACAATTTAAGAATAATTATCCTCGGTGATGTTGATAAAGAGCACACATATCCAAACAATTGAGAGCTACTTAAAATATACTGTGTTTGTTATTAAATTTGAAAAACTACGAATTTGCGAACAGTAAAAGGATATGCTTAACATAAAAGATCACAAAATGCAGTCTTAAATGAAATTTTTGTTGAGGATTATTTTGTTAAATTCCAAAAAATGTTACATAATCTTCATTCAAATTCACTTCTACTTTTGTCAATACTCAGATAATAATTCACTGGCTAATGAACATGACATTTATATAAAACTATTGATTTTAAAATATTTGAATAATTCAATATATATAATTCAACAAACAATCTAGCGATATATGTTCGCAGTAGTTTACTATATTCAGATTCCACATATGCTAAAATTGCAAACCCTTTCATGGTGCCTTGAGTAAAATAGTAAGAGTGATTTAATCTGGTAATGACAATTGTTTCAATCAATATCCAAGAATCGGAGCCTAAATGGAAATAGCATTTCCTATAGCATTTTTGGAAAATCACACACTGAAGAAGTTTGTTGCTTTAGTTGATGTAAGCTTAACATTGCTATCTCCATACACTGATTGCGTCGTCTAAATCTATATGCAAAAAAGAATACAATATTCTAAGAGAACTTGCACTATTACAGTTCTAATTTGTTATTGATGTAGCATTTGACAGCTTTGAATCAATCTATTGGGTTGTCACATGTAAAATCAAAATGGTAATAATTCCTTGACAAGAAATGCTTTCGTCCCAAAATTTTCACAGAATGTGTAAAACTAAATTTAATGATGTGAAAAGTTCAGCCAACCTTTCGAATTTGGTTTAAAAAAAGTTATTAATAAAAATTCACTCGCGGAGGGTAAGTTTACCCCCTCCCTTGTGAAGAATAGGGTTAAGAAGTAGATAATTTAATTGTGCAAAAAGCTGTCGTTCTGATTTTTCTCAACATTTCTGAAATAATTTTCGGTATTAACTTTTGTTTCTAACTAAATTCTTTGAGCACAAGTTCTTAATATGGGGCTACCTAGAATTAAGAAATGTGTTCCCCCTTTGATATTAGTGGTTTTTTTTCGAGGCTGAAAAGCAGATTTATTGAAAAGTGGGACATATTCAGGAAAGCTTGTGTATTCAAAGATTGTGACGTCGTAAATGGAGTCATGCATGGAAAATGTACACTTTTCAACAAAAGTAACCTTGTTACTACACACTTGAATATTGAAAATACAGTAGTAGCATCATTTTTAAATTGGCTAAAGTAGAGTAATTGGTTTAATTAAAATATGGAAATAAATATACCATTACAAGAATCAAAGTCGAAAATGACCTCAATTTGAGGCAATTACTTCACACGGTCTTTTTCATAGCCTGTGATTTCATCAGACGTTCACTTGTGAGGTAGCAGAGTAGCACAAATATTATGAACTTAGTACTTATTTTTGTTCTTTAGTAAGACCATTTCCAGAGACGTAATCTTTTGATAGACTGATTCATACCTACATGAGACATGCTGAGCTGCTTCTCGGAGTGTCCGAAAAATATGGGCATAATCAGCAATATGAAGCTGTTGCAGTTGAATCCCCAATTGTGAACTAGATATAACCGTATAAGGTGCTTTTATTGCTTAAGATCTTAGTCAGTGGTTCTCAACCTTTTTTGCCCAAGGACTCCATTTCCTCTTAATTTTTTCGATTTATATTGAAGGAAAACTAAACTAATACAAATAAAATTTTAATTTACTGTAAAATGTTGTTGTCTTTTGTCTTCTAATTAGTTATAAAAAAATAGAACAGCTGCGTGAATATTTTTAGTTATAGTTTTCAAAACAGTGCAAATTTCTGTAGAAAATCTGAATTAGAGCGCAAACAAAATGTTTATTTTATCTTTTAAATTTCCTTTATTAAACACATAACCTGGTGTAGAAACAGTATTTTATTGGAATGCTTACTTCAGGAAAAGAAATTTAGGCTGCAATAATGTAGGAAATTGTGATCAGCATGAAACATCAGGAAGTCAATATACGTAGCTTTGATCCTATGTCCCAGCAATCTATTTATGTATCGAAACTAGCAAAACTAGAACTCACTCTGCATTTGTGGTGTTTCAATCATGAAAATTATTGCTGTTGAACTTCTTAAGACAAAATCTCATAAAATATTTTTATCCACAACATATATTCCCCGAAGCTTTTCTGGGACTACAACAACGTATTAAGGTAAGATACTTCAGCTGAGGAGCAATTCAACTAGGATACTGCCAAATATCGTTACCGTTTTTCTATTGACTAATACTTAGGTATACATATGTAAATTGTGTTCTTGGCTGACTCCATTTTTCCATATGACATCCCCAACCCCACCCACACACACACACACACACACATACAAGCACTACGCTTTTTCATTAAAACGGGTTTTGGAGGAACATTTCGGTAATGATACTATGATCGGATTTCGGAAGAGGGCATGGGCCTTGGCGCAGCCAAGGAGTAGGTTGGGCTAGCTAAGCTACCTCTGTAAAAATTCAAGCTAATCCAACATTATTTTAAAAAAAAAATGTATATATATATATATGCATAACCCTCTAATCCTACAAAGTTTGTTAGTTTCTCACTAGGTCTATAAACATTCAAGGATTAACCATTTGGTTGAAACTTCATACATGTCTACTTTAGTATATAATTTCTTAACAGAATCAATAATGCATATGTATTATTCACGGATTTTTCTCAACATTTTCCAAATAAAGTCATTAAGTTATTAGAATTTGGCAATAAAATTTGAAATACTGACCACGGTTTACCTGAAACAGCTTCATGCAAAATAGCAAAGCAATTGTAAACTTTGATTGGAACCCAATTGGAGAGAACACTTTGATGGGCCTTTTTTACTAGGATTATTTTATAAAAGGTGTACTATTTTGAAAATATGCACGTATGACTTTCAGGTGGACACTTCTAAAAATGATATAGCAGACAGCAACAAATATATTTTTCGTAATTACGTAATTGTTTGACTTCTTCCAAGTTCGCCTCTTCAAAAAAATAGAAATAATTAAGCTGTTAGGGTAATGTACGGGACCTATAATATTATGAAATGAAATTTAATATCTATATTTAAAGTTACTTTTTACAATATACATGTAAAATACTGTTTACAACTCTAAATAGCGTCAAGCAATAGAAATAAAGGAACAAAACACATACAAAAAACACATACAAAAAAAATATTTACAAAAATAATTACAATTACTAGCTTGGGCTATGGTGAATTTAGGTTAGATGCGGTCTATTGAATAATCACTCTTATAAAATTTTAAACCTTGCCATTTGTATTCAAGCCTTTTCTTTGTATAATTACAGAAGTATTTTTTAATTTCGTCTTTGAATATTCCTAAATTTATGTATTTGTTTTATAGAATTAGGTAAATTATTCCATATATTTATTGATGTGTTGAGAAATGAATTTTTCATTATTTTCTTGTTATATGGAAGAGACTTAATTTTTAGGATTCTCTGATTATGTCTAAGCAATATTTTAGAGGATAGAAATTTGGATTTGTGGTATGTAACAATATTATTAAATATTTTAAAGAAAGTAGTTAACATGTTTTTATAAATAATGCATTGTGGATTTAGAAAAGTTTTTGTTAATTTCTTGATTTCTGTATTTCTGATATATTAATGATTAACTGCTATTTTTATAGCTCATTTTATTTGCACATTGAATTTATTCAAAAGTTGTTGATTAAATAATAATACCCGATAGTAGGTTTCATCATCCAAATAACAGTTGTCTAAATATCTTAAGAATAAAAATCTAACTTTAAATTAAAGATTGGAACTTTCATATTCGTATTTATTTTAATTAAATAATTTTGTTAAAATCATATATTTAATCAGTGTTAAGGTGTAGTCAATTATAAATCAACTCGATCATTTTAAGGGAAAGACGTTTAAATGCTTATGACGAAACTATTTAGGAAATAGTACATGACAAAATCACTGTATTAGTATAAATATACAATTATAAGCAGTGGTGAATCTGGCTTAATTTTTAGTTACTACTCTGACTAACTTTAAAACACATGATCTTGCCCTAAATAGTCTGCTTCAGATTCTTTAAAAAAAGCATGACCTGATTCTCTTTATCTTACAAGACGAGTTCCCAGTTTTGCATTAAATGTAAATGATAAAATTATTGTAAACTCTATGCTTTATTTACACAATTAATTGGGAATTTTAATTGGCATTTGAGAATTTTGATAACCAATAGGACAATTTATGCAAGATTCATGTCAATATTAAATGTTCATCATTCCCTATGTACGAAACTTCCAATTATGATACTTACTATATTTATTGTAGCAAAAATATGAAAGCATTTTCTCTTGGTACAAAAATTTTATTCAACCTCCTCTTCATGGTTAGTTTTTGTTTGGAATTATAATGGTGATATTTGTGCTTCATATTTCAATGATTTAGATTTTTAATAGCATCCATCTCATGTTCATGCTTTAATATTTTTTTCACAGAACACTAGTTAATATCACTAAGTTTAGAGGCAAACGTTGACTCATGGGTGATAGTCAGATCAGACCATTTTTCAAATTAAAAATAACTCTAACTTTAACCCTAAAACAATCCAACATCATTTTCTGTTCCAACGCTGCTTCCTATGTGTGTTGTAATATTCATCTTAGATTGATAGATGTGGTGGATGTATGCATTCATATCTATATGTATATGCAAGAATGAATTGCTGTGATATTCAAATAGATAATTGCAGTGAAAAATATAGGTGATAGCTACCCCATTAAGTACTTAATCTACCTCTGTGAAATGAACCTGGACATTCTTGGCCACCCAGGTCACCTGACCCCAGCCCTATGGATTGCAATTTTTGGGGTACCCTTAAAGCTTGAGCCTACCACACATTTGTACCAAGAAGCTTGGAAGACCTGAAAGCAAAGATTATCTTGGCGGTGACCAATTTCAATGCCAGATGTAACCTTGTTATTGAGAAAATGGCGGACTGTTGGAGAATTTATTATAACCTCTGTGTTACATTAATAAATAAATTCAGTTAAAATTTTCCTTCGTTGCTTCAAGGATTTATAATAATCAGATTATAAATAACGTTCTTTATGAGCCACCCTGTACGTATGCAGTTGTGTTGCTAGCTTCATTGACCATTTTAATTATATGTATTAATTTTCTTTAGAAATATTCATTTACATTCGTATTGAGTACATCACCATAACACGAATGGCTTAAAATTATTGCATGGACATTAATAAACTGAATTTTAGTTTTGGTAGGTGGTTGTTGAAATATTTTGCTGAGTGCTTTAATTGAAGTCACCATTCTTTTAATAACATTAAATTACTTTTGAAAGGTAAGTAATGAGTTAAATGTAATTCCCAAGGATTTGACATTTTCCACTTGTTCTATTTAGGCGTTATTAAAATGTATCTTATGTTGAGAATTAGTATTTGATTTTAAAATACGGAATTGAGTTTTGGTAGGATTAATACACAATTTGAGCAAATTAGCGAGATAAATGAGTAGGTTGAAACAGCCAGCTATGAAATATTTAAATTCAGTTAAAATTCCTTTTAGTCTTTACCGTGCTCCGACTGACAAAAATATTCTGATTCGTACTCGTATCATTTTTAGACAAATCTGAAGTCCTTGTCTGTGTACTCTAAGAATCATGATATTCATAATTTTTTACAGTATCATAGATTCCGAGTACTAAGGTTCGTAATTGTACAAAGCAACTCTAAATATAGATATCTTTCTTCCATCATAATCACCAATTAACTTTTCAAATATTACATAATAAGTGCTATCCATGAGTGTCTCGCAGTAGAAATATACGTTTGGACCACGATGCTGTTTTAGGATGCATCCAAGAAATCAAATTAATGTTTTAGATATCATAGTCCTGTGTTTAGCAATGTACTAGGCGTACATTATTTTGGATACATAACTAATCATGGGGTAGTCGAGTGCTTCCGGTCACATTGAGGGCGAGCCGATTCGATCACTTAGGAGCAAGGAAATCACAACAGTTGGACGCAGGCGCGCAACTATGGCAAGGTTAATCGCTCCATCTAACAACTTAGTGAAGAAGAGCTGCTAAACAAAATGTTATGCAAACTACAGAAAGAACCCACGCTGTTCAACACAAAAATTTAGACAAGCCCCGGTGCTTAAGGCAAATATCAACAGGCGATTTCAACTAAAGTAAGTCCAATAGGTCCCAAACCAAAATATCTCAGAAGTGACGCAGCTATACTTTTTATCGAAATATTTGTGTATCGATATATAAAAGCAAATAAATTATTCGTAATCGCACGGCAATTGTTCATTCTTATCGAGGTGGCACTATGGAAGATTTTTTAAGAAAAACTAGTAACTGTTGAATACAACGATATAATCAGGGTTCGGACGCACTGTGTCGGGTTTTCAATTTTGTGATAACGTTTATAGTGGTCCAAAAAACTATCTGTAAATTAGTCAGATTGAAAAAATCTGATATAAATAATTTATACTTCCAACAAGGAATATTGGATATCTAGTATTCCTTGCCTTCCAATGAAGTTTTGATATCATATAATGAGAAGATAATCATCCATCATTACATGCTTTGATTGAAATTAATGCTACCTACAACTTGAACTTGGTTCGCTTCAATAACCAAACTACCCCTGATGCTCCAATTAGTTCTTCAAGTGGTATAAATATTGACAGAAGAAATAATATCAAGCTCTAATCATACGGACTAAATAGTAGTTAACAAACCAAAAGAAATTTGGCCAAAATCTTATTTGATTGGTTGAAACCATGGACCTCTGTAATCATGGACAGGAAGTAAAATTAAAAAGCACGCAATTTGTGGTTATTGACGAAATTGATAGTTTTTGCGCTTCTGATTTATTTTCTAACAACTTAGTTTCAATTAATCTATTTTTAACAAAACATTTAAAAAAATGTGTATTATATAATGACATAGTGATTTCAAGAAGCCGGGCGTAGATATTTATTTAGTGAAAATGCTCTGGAAGGCCGGGCATGGTGTGAGCTTCAAATTCAGCATTAAACACAACTCGGGATATAATGTAGAAAAGTGAAAAGTATACATAATTATCCGAAAACTTAATGATTTGGGATAGCTCAAGTCGTTTTAGATAAAATTTCCCATTTAATCAAAATGAGGCACTCACAAAATTAAGATAAGCCATTCTTTATTCAGATAAAAATTAGCAATTAGAACCTAGAAATTTACCCGAATAAACAAAACATACATAAAAATACATACGATAGAATAAAATACTATATACAATTAATCTACCAGGCTAGGGATAAATTAATATTAATAACGATTTCAATAACGAGATGTTGTATAATCTTTCGTGTAGAATTTGTATCCTAGTCATTCTTTACCCGAGATATACCTTTGCTTAAAATTTAATGTGCTTCTTAAAAGCTTGCAATTTTTCAATATTCTTTCTCTCTTTAGTTCCAAGTTCAAATGGTGGTCTTACTGAATGATTGATTCAAAACTTTTTTTCTTTATTTAATGCAAGTAAAGTGTTTTGAGCTGGAATTCTAAAAGCAGAAATTTAAATAGTATTATAAGGTAGCAATTTCTTGATGGGTTTAATAAATATAACCTCCTTATAATTCAATATCATTTCTAAACTTTTGTCATAAGCGCAAAATAAGAACCAATCATTATAGTAGCATAAAATTCACCAAAAATAGCCAAGCAACAGTCTTTTGTTAATGTTGCAATTCGCAATTGGAATCTATTACCGAATGAAATTAAAATGATTAAGAGTGCAATTAAGTTTAAAAAAATTGAAAGCACTTATGTTGAAGAAAAATTCATTTTGGGTAAATCACGGCTAGGATTTAAATTTTACAATAAAGCTTATACAATAACGCGCAATTAATTTCTATAGCCTGAACAGAACAGACTTCGCAGTCTTGTTATTTTTTTGTCATATTTAGATAATAAGCAGTGTTGTAATTGAAAATATTATCTGAACAAAGAATATCTTATCTTATGTTAACATCGTGTTCAAAATGATTAGGTGTAGTTAATGCCGAAGCATCGTAATTCGTAATTTGCCGTAGAAGGTTGCAAAATACAAAATTTTGTTTTACTTTTATTTATAAATAACTTATGCATGTTGAAATACGTTGACACTTTGCTGCAATTAAGTGCTACAGAATCAATTACTAAATGCATTGATTTATTATCGTAGAATATGCAGGTACCACCCAAATTGAAGTAAACTACAATCAGTTATTGTCTTCATGTCGTTTACATATATACTGAAACGAAGAAGACGTAACATTGTCTCCTGAGGAACCTCATTGTTAACAGGTGGCCAATCAGAAAATTCATCATTTACTTTGATTCTCTGAAGTCTATGTTGCAATTTCTGCTATTGCAAGAAAATCCAATATAGGATAACATTTTATTAGTATGCTATGACCAATAGAATCGAAAGTTTTAGAAAGATCTATGCAAGCAATAGCTACTAATTGATGATCTCCCTTATTCTGTGGCACTTAATAGGGCGCCAGAAGTTCACAAATGTTTACGAAATCCAAATTGTGAATTTGACAGTAGGTTGTACTTATTTAGCTGTTCCGTTATTTGATCATGTAATAATCGTTCGAATACTTAGCTTATTGGGAGAAGTAATTAAAATTAGCCGATAATTTTTGTCATGTTATATTTTTTCACGAATCAAAACCTTGTAAGTTTCTGTTAGCCAAGGTTTATTATGTGGAGATTTATTTGAATTTTTTCTGGAAATTGAATTAATCATAACTTTCTTTTCAAGACAAAATTCGTTGAGATTAAATTGAAAATTTTCTAAAAAATTTGCTAACATTGTAGTCGAATTTATTGCAAAAGACACTTGAAGCCAATTTTATATAATTTTTTAGTAGACGAATCACATTTGGAAAAAATTGACAGGTGTAATGCATTGATCAGAAAAAGGGCATTCTGATAAATAATATTATAACATGCATATTTGCTTCAGAAAGCACAATGTAATCAATTAATGTTGTCAGAGTCGGTAATGTCATTTAAAAGTAGATCAATTTTGCACTTTTCACTAGAGTAAGATAATTTAGCTTCCAGTGTCTAAGCAGCATTAAGTATTTATTTCAAGAACAAGCCAAAGATAATTCATCTTCTAATTGCTCAATGAACTGATTAGTGAAATCCTTGTTAGGATAGGAAGATACATTTATCAACTGCGCATTTTTGATTGGGTTATTACCTTCTACCCATAGAAAAAAATGGAGCTAAATATCCTGCAAGAAAACTAGGTTACAAAGTTTTTCACAAGTTTAATTCGGATTACTTATGTACAGGTATCAATGCTAAACTTTTTGATCAAGACAATCTACATTATTTGAAAGCAGGCTATGCTACGCTTGCATGCCGTATCAAAGCATTCTCTGATAAATCTAACATCAAGGTCCTGAGAACGTAACTCCCTCAGATCTGAGAGTTTGTAAACTCTCACCGCCAATCAATACTCGCTGTAACAATTATATGCACGGCTATACCTTGATCTTCGCAATTTAACAACGATCGAATTAAATCCGCCGCTTACACGAGGAACTACTACAGATAATGAGTTTTTTATATTCATCCAGGTGTGGAAACTTCTAATTTGTTTTTGCAATTTCGAAAAAAAATTTTCTTGGAAACATTTTCTTGATGATAAATTGTATGTTGTTATAACACGTCAAGACTTATCGAAAGCCATTGATTCCATGGATCGTAGCATCTTAATTTAAAAATCAATGTTAATGGGCATGTGTAAGGAGACTGTGCTTAATTTTAAGCTATCTTTCAATTAGAAAAAGGCGCGTTACAATTAAATCCGTACTTTCTTCCTGGAAGTATATTAAAAACTCAGTTCCACAGGGAATAATTCCTGGCCAATTACTATTTATCATATACATATGAAAAGTTATTCAAGCTGTGGGTTTATTCAATACACTAACGACACTTGTATATTTTCTGCTGAAAATCTTGTAAATGCAATAAAAAATTGAATTAAATTGCAAATATTTAGGCAAGTATTCACTCAGTTAGTGAATCCCATAACCAAATTATCAGTTAATGTGAAAATCATTGCCATCAAAGCCTTTAAATGTTTGGGTGTAACTTTTGATTCAAACCTTTTATTCAAGAGAAAATAGCTATGGATATAAATTGTAGAAATGCTGGCAGTTTTCAGGGATACGTCCTTTTAGTTATTTAATGCATTTGTGATCAGTCACTTAATTTGCATTATTATCATTTTGTTTTAAATAATAATAATAATAATAATAAGAGTCAGAGCAAATACATTGCGCAATATATGTATACAAAAATCTGCAAACTACAACATAAAAAAAAAAAAAAAAATAAACAAAAAAATATCTACAAAAATATGTACAATATATAATATAATATAATCAATTTGAGTGAATGTTTGTGTAGGTGCTCAATGTGTTGGATGTATGTTTCGAATGCATGAAGTGTATTAGTCTCCTCTAATGTATACTGTTTTATTAGAAGAAATTGTTTCATTTTTTTTCTAAACTTTTTATAGTTTTTTTCTATTCGCGTTTCATAATCTAAATTATTCCACAATTTAATTGATATGTTATGAAAGCCATTATAATTTTTATCTAAACGCAAAAATTTTTGCGATCGCTCATTTAATTTAATATAGTCATTAAGAAAAAGGAAAGATGTTTGTAGAGATTTGAATTTATATAAAATAGATAGCATATGCAGATGAATTTGATAGAACGGAGATAATATTTTATATTTATTATGATATACTGATGCTTCTTCATGCTTTTGCGCAAAGTTCAGAGTTTTTATACACCAATTAAATGTCTTTGATAGAATCATACGATGTTTCGAATTCAGCTCCGTTAAAAGAAAGGAACAGTATTGAAAATAAGACAAACAGAAAGCGTGTATTATAGTTATTTATGATAATTGCTTGATACTACATTGCGTAAGTGATAAAGATATCTAATTCCTGCAGTCATTTTTTGAATCTTATCAGTAGAAATTTTTCAAATGTTAGCACTAGGGCTAAAGGAATATGTAGAAGAGCAACCTAAGGGGTCCCTACTAGAGGTCACTAAGGAGTTAAAGAAGATAAGAACTGAGAGTGAAGGAAAGAAGATATACCAGAGTAGGATGGAATCAGAGAGACAAACAAGGTATAGGCAGAAGGCAATGCATGGAGAATACTGGAGGAACACAGAAAAGTGTGAAAGAGAAGAGAGCAACAAGTGCTTGAAGAAGGCAGGATGAAGAGGGAAACAGAAGCACTAATAATGGCAGCACAGGAGCAAGCAATAAGAACAAACTGGGTAAAGAAGCATATAGACAGAAGAGTAGAAGTAAGT
>CABFPE010000133.1:1197125-1207160 GCA_900660155.1 Hofstenia miamia | reverse complement strand
GGCAAATATGTCAAAGTTACTTGTCTAGCTATGGAGAATTGCCATTTTCAAGAGGTCAAACCAAAAAAATGCGTACTGCTGGATTGTCAAGAGTGCCTGAATTTGTACGTTTTGATAAAAAAGATCATTGGATTATTTCTAATGAAAAGAGATGAAGATGTGCTGCAAGCAATTGCAAAGGAATTGTGCGCACTTCTTGCATTAAATGTGATGTTGGTTTGTGCATAAAATGTTTCATGTCATTTCACCTTTTGTAATGTGAATGCCTAGCGTTGCCATATGGCAACACAGGGCTTTTTGAATCTTTCACATTAAAAATTGATTATTTTTTTAATTTAACTGCTATTATAGTATTTTGCATGTTTCGTAGTATCTATTATTACAAATATAAATTAAATATAAAAACTCAGGATAATTCGGGTTAAGCAACATACCACGTTATCAGTATTTTTCGGTATTGTCATAATATAGCGGTATTGGTATCAGTATTGGTATACCGCCGGGCACTAGAAACTTTAAAAAGGTAATTTCGTTTTTTTGAACAATCAGTAATTAACTATTTATTCTTGGCAATATTATATAAAAATATCTATAGAATTAAACATCCAATCAAATTCGTTATTAATTTCAATGTTTTGAATCAGTAATTGAGGTGTTGATTATTATTTTCCCAGAAAAAGACAATTCCTGTTAAACTTAATTGCTGAATAAACAATTGGCCGTACATCAAAATAATGCTCGTCTGAATGCACATCTTTCAAATTAGCATACATCAAAAAGCCGCTCGTCTGAATGCTCCCAAATTTTGACAGATGCATCAAAAAACCATACATCAAAAAATCCTCGTCTGAACGCACTTTCATCAAAAGATGCGCATCAAAAGGTTTTCGTCTAAACGCACCTTAAGTCTAATAATCAATAGGTGTCGAGGTGAATGTTGAGCTATAGAATAGAACCTGCCATTAAAAGCGAAACAAATGACCTCAAGATACAAAAATAAATCAATTTCTAATATTCAAAACAATTTTAATAGGCAAATGCTAGATGACATGACACCCATTTTACACGAATATATATATATAAATATATATATATATATATATATATATTTATATTTCTCGCTTTTCGCTGCATCTGAACGAATTGCCGCTGCAACATAATTTTCAGCACCTTGATAGAAAATCTACGGCACCTAAATCGTCTTCTGGTGTTATTTTCCGGCAGCTACCAAACTGTCATGAGCTTCCAGTTGTCAATTGATTCTCCGGTGAAAGAAATTTCTCAAGAGGTGCTGACTAATTTCTCAACAGATCAAAACTATTTTTATTCTATAGCGCATGTCGTGAAAACTGGCAACGTGAGTCCGTCAATGGAGAAAAGAAAGCCAGGAGGAATGAATCTCTCAAGATGGTTGACTGCAGCTTCCAGGATTCTGCGCTTGTATATTTCGACGATTAATCCTTCGAGTGATCTGATAAAGATGGCAGTATTCATCATGAAAGAATATGTGCCATTTTGGTTTCGTGTACCTACCGTCCCACTGATCGAAGACGGTGCCCGACATTTTCTGAATTTATGGAACACTTGTTTCGATGTTCTTTTTGCGAACGAATTCGCTTTGTTCTTACCTGTTTTGAATCGAAATAGTTACTACGCTCACTCGTTTACTTGTCCGACAGTGATCTCAGTCTGCGTGTAAGAGAAGCTGTCTCTTATACACATGTAAGAAAGCAGACAATACGATTGACAGAAGCAACTAAACAAATTCGTCAGTTTCGAAAGCCGACGTTTGAACCCACGAGACAATCTTTAGACCAACTGTGGGAGTCTAATATTCAGAAAAACGAATATCCACAGATTTCCAACATTTCTCGAAGGGGTTCAGTACAAAATTGTACATTAATTACGATTTATTATCGTCTCTAATTGGTTATCAAGGTAACCATTGTGTAAAATAAAAATATTTACATATACAAAGAAATTATCTATTTCATTGATCGTGGTATGAATTTACATTTTCAAATGATTTTCGGTGGAGGGGTCAAAAGGTAATGAAATTCAAAAAATTGGTCGTCCTAATGTCATCGAAGTAAAAGCTACATGAAATCCCTACCCATTTTGCCAATTTCCCACCCCTAATTATATACATTACGAGCATTTTTTATTGCTTGGTGTTAGTTTTAGTAAAAAATCAATTTAGTATTGAGATTAAATAAAGAAGTGCGTAAACACATATTTACCATAAATCATGCGCTTTAAGGCCATTAAGATATCATTCATTTGAACTTTTACGCTGATTGTACAAAGTACTTAATGCAAGAAACAATTTCATAGTCACTGACAATTTATTGCATAGAGAGGCGATAGATAAAATCATTAGTTATGATGGAACCAATTGTATAACGCTTTCTTAATATTACCGTAAATCACGCAGGTGGGAAAAATGTTTAATTATGTAAATAATTCGGTTTTATGCCAATGTGTTGCAAAGACATTACTTACCAATGTTGAAATACGATTGATTGTAGTTATACAGAGCTGTTATTTCAAATACATGTTTTGAATAAAGTCTATTGTATTTAACCTAGGAAGAATCTTCTATGTATAGTAAGACAATGTTCTTACCATCAAATATTTTCAAACTATCAAAGGATTACTGATTTTTTTAAAATTTGTATTAATAGACATACTTTCTCTTACTTTGATATTTTATAACATAACATGAATTATGTCATTATTTAGAATAATTCTACATCAATAAATAATAAATCCGAATTAGTTATGAACATGTTTAATTGATGGCAAATTTTTCACTAGTTTCAATATGTTTCAATTTATTTTTTATAAACACTTTCTTGAAATGATGTTAGATGTGACGGGTTAGGACCGCGCTTGGGTTATGGTGGATTATGCCCGGGACTGAATTCACTCCATCTACAACTCTGATACGACTAAAACGAAAATTAAAACAACTTTAACTAATTTGATATTTTTCACATAGGCTAAACTATGTTATTTAATAGTAGCGACATATTTTAAGGCTATTTTAGGATATCAAACAAAATCATTCACACTTAAATAATGAATAAGTCTATAAAAAAGTCCGTTTTTGGGAGTAAATTTTTTTGGTAAAATGTACAAAAGGCGAGATATATGTGCAAACGTTACAAAGAGCGAGATATTTATGTAAGAGTGAACAAAATATGTGTTGAGGGTTAAGCAAAGAGCGATGTATGTATATATATATATATATAAATACACAATTTACAATTCATAAACACTGATGATGAATTTTCTATATGATGAATATAATACCTTAATGGAATCATGAATTATTTTTCTCAGATCTTTATCAGGAGGAGCTTCCATCACAACTGTTTCTTTTGAATTTTTGTCAATAGAATTTAAAATAGCCAAAGCGTCAGGAGGAAATGCATACAAATTTTTTGAAATTCTTTTAACACGTGGTGGAATATCGTAGGAAGTCAAGGAAACTATTTCATTCTCAGTATCGATCTCTCGTACAATGAAATCTGCGAAACGCTGTTTAAAAACCGCAAATATAGGTTGACAGTCATCTTGATATAGAAACTCTTCAATACCAACGTCATTTTCAATAACGAATTTACTTGATTCAAGACCATGAGAATGTTTTGTTTTCTTAGAAGGCGGATCATATTCCATCTTAAAATATTATCAGGTTAATTGCATTGACATTTGAGCCGAGAAAGTTTTATTGAAACAATAAGAGGAAAATCTATATAACTAATCATATAGTTTAGAAGGTAATATGTTCAATTCTTTACTTAAAATATTTGTGTGGAGAGACAATAACCGTGGCGCGATGGCAGCGAAAACCATTGCGCCAACGGTGCCTATATTAGACCAATTAAGAAATACTATCTGCAAAATATATCCTAGAAGATTTACAGGGTGCCCAAAAGTCAATGTGCAATGAAAACAGTGGTTTAATCTATTTTATTTAAACAATTGATAATGTAATATCCTCTACCAGGCGTTATCACTGTTTATCTACTGTTACCTTGTAACGTTAGCTGTGTTATTGCGGGTAAGGATTTACTTGTTGTTACTGCTTGACTAGTTTCTTCTGTCATCTTATGTAACCTCAATTAACTGTTCACTTTTTAGGTGATGAAGCCATGCGGTAACCTCCATAGCGATCTTCTAGTGGGCATCTGCCCGAAGCGGATCTCCACATCCAATTTCACCATTCCATCCGATGCTTGAGTGCCACTTCTCAGCTCAATCAAGATAGCTTATGTGTACCCTACATTAGCTCAGTGCTTACTCAAGACATGGCACAACTCGACTTAATCTCTATTATTTAAAAGTGTTATATCCATTTGCAACCTGAACTGTTACTAGTTGTTCATCCAATATTACATGTAGCCATTACCAAAATATATTGGCTCAGTTATATAAATTTTATTCGAACAACTTAATAACCTACATTTATAAGTACTACATGTATGGTCATTATATCGGTCAAATATAGGTCATCAATTTAGATCTAAAACAATATTAAGATAATTCCTAAGGTTTGGTTATCCAACCATTTGTTGACAGTTAGTTATCTGATATATGTAGAAAGGAAATGCTAGTCGGCTAATCAAGAGAAAACCCCTACACCTAACATAAGTGCACTTTCATGATCTGGCACAGGGACCCTAGAATCGTTCCCTGTGATGTATCCAGACCACTACTAAACACCGCTCGATTAGCTTGACATTGTATTAAATAATCAAACCGTTAATAAGATGAAAAATAAGAATTCTAAGTAAAATTCTTTATCAAATGCTTACAATAAGTTTCAATGTATTTATAGTATTTCGTAAGAAGTACCTGTCGATTCAAATTTCAAACTTCTGCCAAGATGGCGGCGATAAAATAACGTAAGCGTCGTTTTGTCAAAAGTATTTTTATCAGCAGATACAATTATCTCTTTTTTGACACATATTTTATTCTTGGTTGCATTTTACAAATTAATCTGAAATCATAGCAACTAATTGGTTATAATATTTTTTTAATCAACTCCTTTTCGATCTTACTCTCTTCTGCGACGTTTGCAGCTTATTTCTGATTATTTTGGATGATGCTACACGCCCCCCTCAGCTTGCGTTATTTTTAGCACAGCTCGTTCTCTGTGTACCAGGGTGTCCGCCTTTCGAATTATCGTTTCTGCCTGCTGATCAGCCACGTTGTTTTCTCGAATTCCGTTTGTTTTGTCATTTTTAGAACTGCTTCTCTCTCTGTCGTTACAACGTTTGCATATTTTAGGAAACGTGCTTCTCTGATGTCTTCCGCTATTGGAGTTATCTCTCTTAGCTCGTTTATTTTCTGTGAAAAGATGTCGTAGTATTTCTGATATAGCTGAATTCCCTTAATGCCGATCATAAGTGTCATTTGTGCATCGCGTCTACTTGTGTGTGCCAAGTCTTCTCTGATTTGGTTATCAGGGTAAAAGAACATGAAAACTTTCCTTAGACTTCGAGTATTTGCCACATCCTTATAGAAAAAACTGATGTTATTTCTTACTTCTTCAGTAATCGTGTTGGGATCGTTTTTATTTAGTCTCATCATCATAACAATTTCGACCCTCTTCGTAACATCATAGTATCGGTATCTCTTTTCCCATATGTCAGTCCAGACTATATCATTTACTCCAGAGAATAACATTATAGCTCTTGGGTTTCGTTCTTTGATTTCGTTTCTAAGATCTTGTAGTTGTACATTTATTGGTTTCCCATGTGTGTACAGCTGGTCTGGCGTTATTGTGTCTTCGATGTAAACTCTTTCTTTGTTATCATTTTGTAACAGTATTGCTTTTGATTTTTTGTAGTCATCTCTCTCAACTATAGCTTTTGCTTTCTTTTCGTTGTTCACGTATGACTTGTACTCATGTAAGAATGTTTTCACAACCTTGACGTCCTTCAGTAATCTCCACAGTGGGAGGACCATTGGTATCGCGATAGTCTCTGGTGGTGTGCAGATGAGGAGTTTTGTTTCTATTTCTCATTCTATGTGCTGGTACGAGCCTTCTGTTGTTGATGCTGTTGCTAGGCCTATGGTGGCAGGGTAATTCATCTTCACTTCGGGAATCGTATCCCAGAATGCTTGTGTGAGTCCCCTTTGACTTAGTTTTAATCGTAGTTCTTCTTTTATTTCTACTCTTGGTGATACATTCGACGTCTATAGCAAGTTGATTGTATGGTCTCAATAATTCCTCCAGTTCTGTTCGTGTGAATGCTTCGGTGAACATAAGTTTCATCGTTGCTACCGTTTGTTGTTCTCTAATGCACTGGAAGTTTCTTTCTTTTATGTCTTTTGATTCTTTTGTTATCTTAATTTCGACCAAGAAACGCTCATCATCTGTGTCTATCCACTCTATGGTCTTAGCTGGACTAATTTCTCCCCACTTTTCGATGTTTATTCTATCGATTGTTTGTTGTGTCTTGGGGGATAGTAGTAATCTGGACGATGTTAACAGTTGCTCCTCCTCTAACATTTCTGCTTGGGACTTCGTAACCATTTCACAGACTTCTACCAGTTCTGTAATGCCTCCTCTTTTCATCATTTCAGCGCTTTGAAGGATCTTAGTGAATGTGCACCACGGACTGTCTCTTTCATAGCGTCTCATTTCGTGGTCTAATATATTCTGCACGTTTTTCTGTGTTATCATTTTCCGGATTTCTGCTGTGCTTGCAAGTTTCCTCTTAATAATTTTCCTTGTTGTGAGCCATGGCTGGTTTTGGAGCTGCTTCATCCGTGTCTCAGATGTTGCTCCCCACATGTATTTCCTCATTGGCTCGTCAAATATTGTGATTTCGCTGGGGCATATCCCCGTCTTGTTTGCGATGCTTATTGATGACATCTTCCCCAACAGATTTTCTTGCATTATTATTATTCTTAGTGTTTTTTCTATTTGTACTGTTTTTTCTACTTTGTTCGGTGATTCCAGTTTTGCAGTGTGATCTCAATAATTCCTCCAGTTCTGTTCGTGTGAATGCTTCGGTGAACATAAGTTTCATCGTTGCTACCGTTTGTTGTTCTCTAATGCACTGGAAGTTTCTTTCTTTTATGTCTTTTGATTCTTTTGTTATCTTAATTTCGACCAAGAAACGCTCATCATCTGTGTCTATCCACTCTATGGTCTTAGCTGGACTAATTTCTCCCCACTTTTCGATGTTTATTCTATCGATTGTTTGTTGTGTCTTGGGGGATAGTAGTAATCTGGTGGAACTTTCGGGATTGTGCATCGATTCTTATCTCTGGCCAGCCTTCCTCTACTTTTTGTTGCAACTTCATGTTTCTCCAAATCGTTTGAATTTGTTGTAAATGATCCTGACATTGTGTAAGGCTGCACTTTATAAACAGTGTGTTTGCTTTCTCAATTCCTTCCATATCCATTGTCAGCTCTATGGTTTTCATTTGCCTGTAAAGATCGATTGCAATGCATGGGTCTACCATGATTCGGTAGATTTGCGCCCAATAATCTATCTGTAAGTCTAGGCGTATCAGCTCCAGGATCGTTGTGTTCCTATCTGTTTTCTCCCATGGGAAGATGTTTTCACCTAAATTGCATGCGTTTTCTAAGTGCTCAGGAATCTCATCTTGTGTTGTTATTGTTATTAGTACAACTCTGAAATTTTGTACTCTTGCCATTCTTGTGGTATCGTCCACTTTCTTTTCTAGCGTTTTCATGTATTCTTTCTGTTTCAAAATATGTATGATTGTAAGATTTTCTGCATCCATATTTATTTATTTCGGGTATCTCAGCTATTTTGTCTTTATATGCCATTATTGCTTGAGTTGTATCTAGTGTAAATGCGTCATCAAATATGACGTGCACTGTACTGCGCATGTATGGCCTTTCTAATGTTTCGTTCATGTCCTGTGGATAACTGATAATGACATTTACTTTTGGCCTATTATTGGCGTCAAGCATGATTGGTAAGTATTTTCCCTCAACCCTCGTGACTTTCCATATATGAGTTTTTGTTTCCAGTGATAATTTTGCAAATGCATTATAGTGCATCTTCGAAGTTCCCATGAAATAAGAATGTAATGTTTCCCCATCTATCTTTAACATTCGTTTTTCTCTTTCTTTTGATCTAACTGTTCTCTCTGATGTTGTCTCTGAGGAGGTGTGTAGCTGGGTCATCCTTAATGGTAATCTACTGGTGCTCGGTTCACAGTCCAAAGGCTGTGAATCTGTGCTGATATTTTCTACTGCTTCACCCTTGAATTGGCTCACAGTTACTCCTATCGGCACTTGACCAGCTGTGGTTCCAGATGAGATAACGTCAGCCTTGAATCACTTTCATATCTCCATAGTTCTTCCACCACTTACACCTTCCCCTGGAACTCATCGTGTCTCACCGCCCTTGAATCGGCGTTGTGGACTGTGGGAGGGAAAGTTGTGCTGCGCACCAGTTTTCTGCATGCCCTTGAATCAGCCTTGAGGACTACTAGGACGCTGTCTCACTCTACGTCGTCTATTCATCGGCTCTTCATTCTCGTCCCTTCTGCCCTCCATTAGACTTCCGGTTTGAGAACTTCTTTGTACCCTCCTTCTCCTGTTTGTTGTTGAGAGTCCCTCTGTCTGCTGGGCTCTGCGCACTCTCTTCTTCATCAGTGGGTGCATCATTTCCTTCTAGTTTCCTAAATGCAGTTAATAAATTTATATCCCATGTCTCAGGGTCATATATAGGTTTATTTCTCGCTGCCCTCTGAGGCAGTATCCTTCGACTCAGGTCATCATCCCTGATCTCCGCTGTGTATTCATCATCAAATTCTTTTTCATGTACACTATCTAAATCAGACATATCGTATATAATCTCATTGCCATTAATGTAACATCCTCTACCTGGCCTATTTGCACCGTGTCTTATTGTTGATAACTATCACTCAGTAAATGGCGGGTGAGGAGTTACTAAATTATTGAACCGCCAAACTTTTCCTTTTTATTTAACTAGTTAAGTTAATCATATAATAACTATCACTGTTTAGGTGATGGAGCCATGTGACGTTTCTTCTTCAGTTCTTCTGTGGGCTACTGCCCGACGCTGATCCCCACAACATGTTTCCTCTCCTTCATGAATGATGACTGAATCCACTGCACCATCTCAGCTCAAATAGAACTAATTATGTGTGCCTTACTTTAGCTCAGTGCGTGCACTCATGTCAAGTTGTAACTGACTTAAACTCAATTTGTTAAAGTGTTTGTTGATTTGTTCAAGTAAAGCAACCAGGCATTGACACTAACTGCATTTAAATAATATTCAATTAGCCATTACCATAAAACTACTGGCTTTGTAATTTAACTAGTAATATTGCAGTTTCCTATACTTACATTTAATAGTAATACATGTAAGGTCATTTATTAGGTCGATTATAGTCAAGTCTCCTACTATTAAGAATATCTATATATCCCTAGGGTTCGACTATCCAGTCGTTTCAAGCGTTAAGTATTTCGTACATGTATAGATCGATAGTCAGACTAGGCAAGAATCGAAAAACTCCTAACCGTAACATAAGTGCGGTTTCGTGACTGGCACAAGGACCCTTCGAATCGATCCCGTGATGGAATCCAGCCACTACTCGACACAACTTGCCTAGCTGCACATTTTATTAAATAATCAAACCAGATAAATGTAGAATGAAAATAAAATAAACTCCGAAGAATTTATTGTTCATCAAATTTCTAGTTAGTTCAAAGCTATTTATTTAAAATTTCTAAAGTACCTGCTGATTTTGAATTTCAAATAATTCTGTTCCTATGTAAGCATAATTTTGCTCATTGCAATTTGTCAAATGTTACTTGATCGGCTAACAAGTTTTTCTTAATTTGAACAATATTGTGACTTAGTTGCATCTTACAAAATAACTAAGATAATTAACTAAATTTTACAATCATAATTCTAATCATTATTAATCATTTGACGTTAATCTTCATTTGCAGCTTAGTTGCTTTGGATGATGCTACACTACAAAATTCCTTAATTGAACAAAAAA
>CABFPE010000133.1:1148036-1184578 GCA_900660155.1 Hofstenia miamia | reverse complement strand
TGCCAAGATGGTGGCTAAAAATAATGTAAGCGACAATTTGTTGAAACTATTTTTATCAGCAGATACAATTATCTCTTTTTTGACACATATTTTATTCTTGGTTGCATTTTACAAATTAATCTGAAATCATACACAACTAATTGATTATAATATTTTTTTAATCAACTCCTTTTCGATCTTACTCTCTTCTGCAACGTTTGCAGCTTTTTTTCTGATTATTTTGGATGATGCTACAATAATATCGTAAAATCAAGCTTAAGATACTTAATTAGCTTGACTGAAAGAAGATTGTTAAGCAGCGCGGGGTTCTAATGTAACACGTATTTTCGAATGATAAGTATGACAGATATGAAGAAACTTCGCGAAGGATAGTGACAGCAGGACAACGCAACCTGCTACACTGCAGTAGCTACCATGCAGCTTCTTCAGAAATCCTTCATATCTCGAGGGCTTTGGCCTGTTAGGTCCTGATAATTAAGCCTTCTGGTTTTTTCCTATGGAGCCCTCAGAAGGAAAGCACTTTCTTCAGGAAACCATACATCCTTCTCAAGCTTCAAACATTGATAGCTACTGAAATTGAATAAATTATTTCCTAAGCTTTGAAGAATGTCTTCTCGAAAATGCTAAAAAGTTTAAAGCAGATCTTGAAATCATCAATGGGAATTTTTAGACTCATTTGTAACGATTTGTTATGTATATGTATCTGTCATTTTATCACAAAGTGACTTTTCGGACACCCGGCAGTACTAATAAATACATTGAAAAAAGATCAAAACGTAGTTGATCCTCCATATATTGATTCAACACAATCTAATCGGATACTGAAACATTGAGAATTCAAGTCAAATTAGAATACCCACACCGGGGACTTTAAAATTGTACGGCGTAAACAATTCAAAATATAACACACCTTGAATTCCCTTATTTTAAACATTTAAAATTTTGTTCACCTAGAAATAATCAAATATTAACAAGATATGTTAGCCTATTTACACATGTAAATCTAAAATTCTTTAGAACCAACGAAAATTTTTAGGAAAACTAAATACCAAACAACAAAGGATACATATACAAACGTTTTCTCTCGCACTTCTTAAAATACTTTAGTCTAGACGTATTTCTAAATATTGCTTGGATCATTGGTGGAGTAGTAGATTGAATATTTAATTCATTTAAATTGGAATTGCTGTTTTTCAAAGGCAAGTATTAGCAATGCATTGCTTGTAAATATTGACCCAGATCATTTTATTACCAACCTCTTCCTAATTATAAATTTAACAAAAGGAATACCTCACTGTGACGAATGGCTCCTTTGACATTAGGTCTTTGAGAAAACGCAACGCGGTTCTTATAAAAATAAAGCTTCAGTGACTAATCCGAATAGTTAAAAAGGAATATTTATAAAACTAAGTCTTGCGATTTATAATGTACTTTTAATAAACAAATATTATAAACAACTATATTTAAATATAATTTATTTTGAAACTGAAATTTGTTGTTCAGTAATAATTTTAATGAGTTGAAAAATAAGAAATTTAATGGACAAAACCATACCAATGTTAGGGTAATTAAGTCCCGGTTTTCAGCAGATTAATCAAAATAGCGAAATACTCAAAATAAATGACATTTGATATTATTCAAAACAAACACTGCAGAAACATACAGAATTGCACACTGAAAAAATCCAAATGACTTAATTAGTCAATTTCAACGGGGTTATTGAAAACGTTCTCAGTTCCGCCACTATACGCATAGAAACAATGTGCCTGTTAAATTGTGTTTACAATCTTTGACATCCGACCACGATCCAGGGAATTTCAATATCTTATTGTAAATGAATTTGTTGAAAACAGTATCTATTGATAGCTTCAAAAACTGCTTTCAAAGGTGAGACCTCAAACAACCGTGATCTTGAAGGAATTGATGATGCATATGAAGATAACATCAAAAGGGTGACTTCATTGTTGAGAGATTTGAAAAAATGAATGCAATATTGATGAAATCCTTAAAATAACAAACAAGCACACGTCTGCAACACTATAACAATTTATTAGGATGGAAATCAAGCAGAAGTCAAAATACGTTATTATTTTGGCGACACTATTGCAATAATTACACAAAACTCTTTGAAACCGCATCCATTTGTGGAAAATATTTCTTCTCAATAAAGTCAATTAGAATGCATTTATAATTTTTGGTCTTTGAAATAGGGTAGTACTCACAATAGGGTACTTGGTGTCACGGTCCCTACGAGATGTGCTTAATTGAGGTTTGACTGTAAAAATAATTAAATAGAAACTACACTGCGCTGCTTGAATGGCATTGCAAAATAAGTAAATTACATTAATCGATTTTATAGAGGATTAACAAAAAGTCATGGAATATTTTCTATACCACTGTAAAATTTAGTAAAATATTATAGATCTTTGCTGCACATTTAAAATCCTAACCCGCTCGTGGTTTCCAAAGAATGAGATCAGCTTCGGGTTTTTACAATTCAACACCATGGTATATTTTCCAAAACATGGTATTTCGGGATACCACAGAGAACTACTCATTGATAATGCATAGTGAAAAATTTCGATATTCTCTAAAAATACGATGTCTACTGGAGAAACTCTGTATTGGTTGAAATGGTGACCCAATTGATAAAAATTCAATAATGCTTCTCTGTGATCATTGCGAAAATTAGCTGAACTGATTGAAAATATACAGGATTTATGGAATAGGTGCAATTTATGGTTTGGAAAATAATTTAAAAGAGACTGTAAAGAACTGTATTCAAATAGATGAATTATAACATCACATTCACAATTAATAGGATATTAAACTTTTGCACCTTATTCGAATTAGTTTAAATTGATTCCAAAATTCTGAGGCAATTAAAGTAGGCATTTGTAATGCACCGAATTTGCACTGAAATTCTATTCAATCAGGAAAAATTGAATTAAACCGATTTTAAATTTGTATAGTGTAAAAACCGTGGCACCGATGTAATTGGCCCATATTTACTCGCAATGTATTTAAAGTATCAACAATAGAGTCGATCTATGAACACATTTCACTTAGATTTTTATTTTCCAATATAATAACGGAAAAGTAACCAGGGATCGGAAAAATTGAATTGCAGTGCATCCAATCAATTAGCAGGCTATTCAATTAATTAATTGCAATTAATTGGTTTCATTCTAAGTGATTATGTAAAATGAAATATTATATAATTCACTGACCAAACGTTTTTTAAACAAACACATGAACCCTTTTTTAGAAACAAAAATTTTACACAATAACAATTCAACAAAAACACGACATGACTAAACAAAAATAAACTAAAGTTTCTTGATCAGCATCTCCTGCAAAGTGGATTTATCCCACAAAAAGGAATTAACTTTAGAAAAAGCTGATTCTCCAAATTCATTGGTAGAATTCTCTGTCTTAAGTCAGTAAAACAAAAACCCGCTGGGCTGATAAAGCGTTCAGCCAAATTTGACGAAGGACATATGAATCTATAATAAGCATAGTCAGGGGTGTAAAAAAAATAAATACATTGGTGAAATATATTGCAATAAATATATTTACATTATTGTTTTTTGGAGTTAAACAATAAAATAATTTATTTTCCGAACACAATTATTTTCCCTTGACGAAAATGAAATACCGCATCTCTCATGCCGTACCGTAATGCGTCCTTAGCGTATGCTGCGTGAATGAGTTTAATTACGCGTTAAGTTGATACGTTTGCATTAAATCCAGGTACCGTTGCACAGCCTGCACCACGCTGCAAATAACCACATGATTGGTTGAAATCGTGAAACTTTGCTCATCATTCATTTCCGCCTGCGTTCAGTGGCAAATGGTTTCAAAGAGAGATATCGCGCTACATTATTTTACACCCACGTCAGAGCCCAAATGGCGTTGTCGATGTGGCATTGAACGTTCGCAACGGAAGAACAGTGGTTACGAAAATCTGTTCTCTCATGTCTCTCAAAAGCATCCGAATTATCTAGACGAAATTAAGAATGGTCCAGTTCAACAAGATCTCAATTTTGGTATATCGGCAAAAGCGCGAAAAATTTATGGCTGGCTAGAATGGGTTGTTATAAATGGGTTTCCATTTTCGTTTGTTGAAAATACCCTTAATCGAAAATATTCAGCATTTCACGCCCATCTCTTGTTACATATTTGAAAAATTTAACCATTGCTGTCGAGGATCAAATAACCGAAGAGTTACCAGATGTATTCGGAATAATTACAGATGGTTGGTCAGATGGGAGTACATCCACTCATTACCAAGCTATTTTCGCTACTTATGCCGACAAGGAATTTAAACCTGTGAGTTCGTTACTTTCCTTTTCTCCTCTCCTGAACGAAGAAGATCTAGGAGCAACCAGTCAGGTCGAACTTATATAATCTGTTTTGCGCATTTTCGGAAAATCAATTTCGAACATCGCATTCATTGTGGGCGATAACTGCTCCACCAACCTTAAACTCGCCAAGCTCCTGAACGTACCAATTATTGGGTGCGCCAGCCNGTTGAATGGCTTGAATGGATTCCCAGTACTTCCGACATAGCCGAGCGTTTATTCAGTCAAGCTGGCCTTATTCTGTGTGATAGCAGAAAGAAACTTCTACCCATGAATGCCGAATCTCAACTATTCTTGTGTGCAAACAAACGATTTTGGGATTTGAAATTAATCAATTCACTTTTTAAGTAGTGAAATATATTTTTCCTACTATGATGCGGAGTATGTTCGATAAGTTAATGCACGACTTTGCTGGTCTCGACCATTACCTTGGTACTGGCAGTGATAGTCTTACTCATTATCCCGATTTTGAGATGGGAGTTGTGAAACTTATTGAAGGAAAAACCCTCACAGAAACAGAAGCGAAATCCCTGAGCAAGGTTCAAGATCAGAGCATTGTGGAAGTTCCAGAAGTCTGCTCGTACGCAGATTCGGCAATATACGCTAAGAAAGTCAAAAAGTCGACAAGCCTTGAATGGATTCCCAGTACTTCCGACATAGCCGAGCGTTTATTCAGTCAAGCTGGCCTTATTCTGTGTGATAGCAGAAAGAAACTTCTACCCATGAATGCCGAATCTCAACTATTCTTGTGTGTAAACAAACGATTTTGGGATTTGAAATTAATCAATTCACTTTTTAAGTAGTGAAATATATTTTTTCCGGAGCACAATATATGCAATATATTTAAATTATTTATTTCAGAAATTACACAATAAAATATATTTATTTCGATTAACAATTTATTTAAATATATTTTTTTACACCGCTTAGCATAGTCAGAATTTGGTGAGAGTCTTTCGCTTTTTCAACCCAAAACAAACAATGAGTCAACTAACGAGTATGTATTACACAGTGCACGTTGAAAACACGTTATAAATTTCCATTAATTGGATTTAAAAAAATTAAAACTGCAATCAATTAATTGCTCTCAATTAATTGGTTCCGATCCCTGGCAGTAGCGATTGCTGTAAAAAGTGCGGTTTTCACTGAAAAGTCAATAGGCCTACTAGATTATTGTGTTGCTAACCATGATTTATGGCATATTGGCTGAATATTTTTTACTAGACAGACTCCACTTCAACTTGTCTGTAAAAAGTAAAAAATTAGTATATTGAGCCATCGATAACGATTATATAGATATGACTTTCTGCCATATTGCTGCTTTCTGCAATGCCTGATCGTCTATTTTAATCATAGATCAGAGTGGTATTTCTGAAAACCCTAAATATATATTACTGCAATTTTTTCTGATATATAGGCAATTCTGTTGTAACATTTTAACTGAGATGTTCGTAGGGTTTGAGTTATCTCTAATGCGGTGTTTGATGCGCCTGTCTATGTTACTGATTTTGAACGACAAACGTATATGTCCAACTTAGAGCCTTTCGCGAAAATAAGTAAAATATTCGGTGTTCAAGTTCCTAATATTAAAAAAGCTGCCTAACTAAATTTCATAGACCTATTATTAAACTTGAAAAAGGCGGAAGAGACACAGGAACCGTTGATACACTTTAATATTAGCTGAATTTATATTTATGCACTAGAAATCGGTAAATATGTGGAATTAAATACAAATTGGGAGAATGAATTCTCTGAGAATGCAAGGAGGTTGCAAAGTACGAAAGTTTATTTAAAGATCCCAAGTAAGAAGGACTTGATTAACACTAAAAATGTAAAATTTGCATGAATATAATTTTATATCTTGTAATTTAATTTAATTTTATTTAATTTTAAGTTTTCTGTCCTTAAATATACACTGAGTGTTACGAATTTGGTTAATTACGCAAACCTATCGGTCTATATTTATTATTTATTAAACTTTTGACGTATTGCATTCATCGTTTTTTACCCTGTGTTAGTGTTTATTTTGTCCGCGTGCACCCCATTCCATGCTTTAACCCTAGTTAATTTTTGGTTGAACCGCACAATTTATCCTAGTTAAAATTTAACAATATCAACTCTAGTAAATGGTTTTATATAAATGCGTTTGAACTTGTTTTTAAAAATATAATTGTTACTACAGTACCAACATTAACGACATCAAACACGAAATACATAAATAAACAAATCGACACAACATGCACAAGCAAAATGTAGTTATTCAATAAAATAGTTCTCATCATTTGAATAAATAACTTTACGTTTTACAATAAATATAGAATTTGTATACAAATTGCTTGGACTAAAACCCCATGCCCCAAAAATATATACAGTGACTTTATTTTTGCAAATATGCATTAGACATGTATTTTAAACCGCCCGCTTTTAATTCATGTCAAAATTGTCCGCCTCCTCTGCGCAAATTGGTTTATTTTCATAGTTTTAAATCACAAGTTATTTTAGTGAATTTTCAAAGATTGGATGCTTTTCTACTAGGTAGAATTTAAAATTTAACCTTAAAATATTATCTACTTAAAATTATACTAATGCACAATGCCTGGTACTTTTACTGAATTACAAACCGGGACAACATACCCTAGTACATGAACAAATTTACCGCGATTTTCATTTAGTTTATTCAATATAGTACTGAGATTAGTTTTTATAAGTTTCATGATCATAATTTCAATCAAATGCTGTTTTTCAAGGCTTCGTAGTGCCATTTTTAATCATCTCTGTTGCAATGGTTTTAATTCATTCACACAAACACTGATGTAACTAGAAATCTGAGGAACAGTCGCAGTGCTAAGGTATGATAAAACTTTGTTGTAGGTGATTTCAGAAATTGACGCATATCTTATAGCTATATTTTTGTCCTGAGAGTATGCTGATGTAGTTTATTAGTCTTAGGGATCAAGCTGACCTGAGTGTAACTGGGTTTAGTATTTATTTAACGAACGATAATTTAAGTTAGAAATAAATATTATTCATACTTTCTTGTGTGTTGGATAAAGCTTTGAATAATACAATTTAATTAAAGAAAATTTGCCAAGGGCAAGTAATCAACGTACCTATATCTTTGCCAAATTGCTAAGAAGCACAATGCCCCTATACTACCGAACAATTGGCTTCATAAACTCCTATTCTTACTCGTCATTCTTAAAGATCTTTGATTACTTTTTCAACTGTTATGTAGCAATGCTAAAAGCTGTGAATACAAGTCTGTCTCTGAGTGTCCTAAGACTAATGAAATCAAACAGAAATATAAATAAATCATTAAGAATTCCTTAATTTTCCTTCCTGTCTAGTCTGGTCAAAATGAAAGTTATCGTCGATTTTTAGTGTAAACTTCTACTACAATAATACTTATTACAGGTATCTAAAATGTTCCAGAGAATCTTATAAAATGTGAACAACTGTTATTAACGTCGAAATTTTTAGTTCTGGATATAAAGTAAGAATGTAGTGATTGTTTGAAATAATTCAACGACCAGGAAAAGTCAAGTATACTCGGTTTTATTATTCATTGGCAGTTTTTGGAGCACAGATAAAAAAGTCCACATGGAGTTTTCCAGTCAATCTTAAACAGACCACGCAAGGGTTCAGGTGGCCGAACATGATCACCAAGGTACTGCTCAGGGTATAGATCGGTTTTCCTGTTTATAATATTCCAAAGCAGGCACATATCGCTGACTATAAGTTGATAGCTGAACGTTGATATTTTAAGAAAAATCAACTTTTCAGCATAGTGAATAGCTTTCCTAATCCAGCAAAGTGCATTTTTCTGGAAATTTTTCATACTATGTTACAATGTCAACAATGTGAGCCATATAACAAGTACAAATGCTAGTACATGAAGGAATTTTACGACGGATAAATTGGATAGGCTTTCTAGTTTTCGATAATTTGTGATCTATGTGAGCGTCCTATTTGAGACAATTGCTGACAATTATACCCAGATCAGTTATCTGATCCTTAGCCATAATCTGTTCACCACCTAGATTCAAGGAAACTTCAGAGGAATTGATGAGCAACATCTTTGTTTCATTACAGACCAAGTGTAAAGACGAACTTAGATTTTTTCGATCTGATCATTTTGGTGATATTTGAATAGTGATAGTGTGGTATGTGCAACCTAATTTGTACTGCGCAGACTCTAGTATTTATTTTCACAAAATTGAGGAAGGTCTTAAAGCTCTTGGCCCTATTAGTTTGAAACATTTCTTCAAATGTTCATCAATTTTTTTGGTATTATCAATGATTATTTTCAGGCAATTCCAACACATCACTAAATTTCAAAAAGACATCTCGAGCATCTTTCATGTCTTCATAATACCGTGCGCAAATGTAGTTTCATCAGAAAGTGTCGTAAAAACCAGCTTTAAAATATCCAATATAAGAATGCAGCCTTGCAGACAATCCCACCAAGAATTAAACATTTCATTTTCAGCCTTATCACGATCATTTTGTGTAAAGTAGCACACGTCATAATGATACACGTAAGTTTCTAGGTCTAAATTCATTTGTACATATACATCAGTTGTACCTGACAACAATGCTTAATTATAGCACAATCATTGTGAATATCGTTCATTGCAATCTCCATATTTTTCATTATACTTAAATGAACCCGATTTATTGGACCAGGTTGTGCAATGACAAGTCATCGATGTTTTTAAAGTATTTGAGTAGCATCTCCGTTAAATGACAACAAAAATTAATATACATGTATCAGAATACTTTAACGTGGGTTAATTTTGATGTCTGTATTGTAAGCAAAAATAACTGATTTCAGCAATAATTGGCTGATTTGATTTCCATATTCACCTATATTTCTGGCATAATGATTAATTCAATCTCAGTAAAATGCGAAAATTTTGTTTTAGAGCCCAAAATCATTTCAATGAGTATTCGATGCCGATTCATTCACAAGTAGCATGCGTTCATATAGTCATTTCGAACATGTGAGCATTAAACCATTCTTTTCGATCCCTTGGAGAATAATATCATAATAAACCATAGTTTGAACTTTTAAGGCTTGAAATATATTGATTAAGATAAATTTGAACCTAGATTGATTTCACACAAATTGCTATATCCCTTAGAGTACAATTGCTCTATTTTTTCGATGTCGGTCAACGCAGATTAACGAGGTGTGTAGGAGATTAAGGACACTATATGAAATAATCTTAGTTATGCCCAACGTGGAATTTGGAAGTCGAATGATATAAAATATCTGTATTAGTGTCCTTTAAGTCGCCGAAATATAGTAAAATAAGCAAAAATTAAAGCCGAATTTGAAGATATGCTTTCAAGGCTTTTATAAACCTAAGGTACTGCGTTGTCATATGAATGTTCCTCTTGTTCTATTTTTATTTAATATTTCAATATTATGTCAACGGTGTTTGAAAATAGTACCTACCTTTGTAAAATTTAAGTAGTATTTTCTTTTCTTCAGAAGAAATTTTGCTCAACTTTTTAAATTGTTTATATTTCGCAATCCATTAACGAAGTCGATGTTTTTATAAATTAATAGTGAAATAAACTCAGTGGACGTTCTAATGAATGTCCATCTCATTATTTATCAACATTGAAATTATTAAAAATTTGCTTGTAATATAGCAAATCAATGCGAAGTTTGTTATAACTTACAATTCAATTTTATTTATGCTTGATAAAATACGTATATTTTTTGTATGTAAGTTAATAAATAAATTCACGTACGTTAGTCTAAACAATATATACATATAAAATGTGATTTATCTTGAAGATTTATTGAAATATCGTGCTTGGAAAAAATTTGCAAACAAGTTGGATCATTGGCTTTCCGAGCCTCCAGAATTTTTGTCAAAGCATATGTTGCAATTTCTCTATCCGAATCAAGAATTGCTGCAAGAAGTATGGTCTCAGGGTGAGCAAAATAGCTGTTTCTTTGAAGAACTCGATGTTTTGTGTCATCATAAAAAGAAATTGCAAGCAACGCTCGATGAACAAAAAATTTGGCTCCCATAGTGCACTTCCAAACTTGGCATAAACTTTCACAGCATAGACAACCAATTTTTCAACAGGATTTTCCATAGATATGTACAAGCGAAGCAATCGATTAGCAGTTATTAACCATCTTACGTGGCGTAAAACTGCCAGGAGATTATCTTTGCAAAAAATGTAATGTATCGTGATCTAGTTTGCTTCTTCCAAGAGCAACTGCATTACTAGCAATTAACAAATTGTTTTGGTAAGTGCTTAGATTTTAAGTTTCAGTTTCCGATAATCTAATAGGTTGTGTGTTAACTGATGGATAATCCACTACTTTCAACGTCCTGTGATCAATTGAGAGCTGTTGGCAAATTGGTACCTTAAACCCTCGAGTTCCATCGGTGTCTCCATCCACTTTTTTAATGAGAACACGAAGTGGGAGTTCGTAGCTATGTAACAGACATACTAACCATTGTAGTGGTTTGAAAAGTTCCTCTCTAATGATCGAATAACACCATTTTATGTCCGGTGTTCACAATAGTACCATCGCATACAATAGCTGTTAGTTTTTTCTGAATTGCTTTCGTTGAAAACTGAGGACCTACATGATCTACATATACATTTCAAGGATAACTAACAATAACATAAGAATCCTCTTTTAGACATCAACCAAAGTTCTGGTGTTGTCAATTCTTCCATCAAACCCTAAACAGCTAAGATCAGATAAATTCCTTCCAAAAATTTCTTTGTCGCCTCATTGAGAAGGATCAAGCATATCAGTTGGAGAATTAAATCCCAAATCTTTCATACAATCATTCACAATTTTACACGCATCACGATTGCTTACTCCAGTTCATTCCAAAATCTCACTTCTTTATACTGAAAAGTGCTCTGGTATTTTTAGTACCAATTTTAAAGTCTTTATTTCCTCACTATTCATTGTAATTAAAGAAACTTGTTCCAACCTAGATGATTGCGAAACTTCACTTAGCTCTTGTTCAGCAGATTTGCTTTATACATTGTTTCTTCAGAGTTGGATCTCGACTTTCTTGGCAAGCTATTCGTTTTCTTATTTTTTTTAGTTGCGACAACATCCACTGACTCAATAAAAATTTTGCTAAATGTACTGTAGTTTTACAAATGCATGACTACGGTCAGTTATTTTTCGCACCACGCATTTACAACTGCAAATATCAAATAATGTATCGAAATTGTAATTTCAAAAAAAACTTTGAGCTTGTTCTATTTTGCTGATAGCGCAGCAATTTGTTTGCTTCATCCACTAGTAGTATCAGCTGTTTTAAAAAAGAGTTTTCGCTAATTGTTGTTATACAAGATCTTTTCCACACAAATGTCAAGTCAGTTTCAACAAGTGTACAAACATCTCTTACTAAAGGATTAGTTTTCGAAGATGAAGCATGTTCTTTCTAGTATGCAAGTAATGTTTATAAACGTCACCTTTGGTTGGCAGTTGATTTATTGAAAAGTTGTCGTTTCCCGAAAAGAGAAAGATCAGTTATTGACCTCGTACAAATTTTAGAGATACTCAAACTGTAAGGCCAGAACGTATATGTAAGGATTATTATCAAAGAATTGGGTAATGGTGTTCAGCTAACCTTAAATTCCGTGAAAAAATATTTTGCATCTGAATTTGTTAGCCAGTGTTATAATTTGTTTACTTAAACCATTCATTTTGACAAACATCTATTAATACAAATAAATTTTTTTAAGTTTCTTAATACAGTGGTTTGTAATTCATTACAGTTCAGCCTATTTTGAATAGACAACTGCTCGCAAAGATTTGCAATTTTCTACTTTCCTTGAGCAGTTTACATCTGTTGTAAATTTTGGTTTCTAATCGACAATGTTGCGAATTTCATTGAAATTATCAAGATATTTTTTGAAGAGATCGTCTGCTTACAAAACTATTAAGGAATAGTAGGGGCAGGTCATACTAATGTTAACTTTATTAAACATCGATGTTTTTCGACCACTAATAATATATTAATAGAAAATATATTTATTCAAACACAAAATATACGAATTGTAATTTTCCGCTATATTTTCATTGAGTCTTGTATGTTTAAAAATTATATGTATTTCTGATTGTATATGATAATACATGTCAATCTAAATTATATTACAGATGGATGTTCAGGAAGTCCCTGTTTACGAAATAGACTCTACAAACTTTTTTGAACATTATGAAAATATTTTACAAGATATCGAATCGTGTACATTTTATTCAATTGATGTTGAATTGAGTGGACTTGGCAATAGATTGAAACTTGGTGATCAAGATTTGGAAAGGCGGTATAATGCCCTTTGCGACATAGCCGTCACACGTTCAATTTTGTGTTTAGGCTTATCATTTTATACAAAAGTCGGCGTCAATGAGTTTTCAGTTCGCAATTATAATATTTTTGTTATTGCTAATGGTCCTATTGTTTTTGATCCTGAATCAGCATTATTTTTAGCTGAGCATGGCTTTGACTTTAACAGAGTATTTATTCATGGTGTAAATTATAATGTTGGTAACGATGACGGCCAATATATAGACTATTCTATTCCATCTATTCGAAATCTCTTTGCTCGTTTAATTAAAATTCAGAAGCCTGTGATACTTCATAACGGATTGTGTGATTTAGTATTTCTTTATTTTCACTTCTATGCTAATTTGCCAAGCGATTGGTCTACGTTTATAGAAGATATATTTGACATGTTTCGTGGTGGAATATACGATACAAAACATATCGCTAAAATTTCAGAAGACTATTCTTCGTCATTCCTTGCGTATGTGTTCAAGAAGACGCAGCGTTTAGTTTGTGCTGCTAGTAAGACTAGTTCCACTTCAATTTTGGAAATTAGGTTTCCTAGTTTAGCTAATTTAGCTTCAAAACAGTATAATGCCAACATTTCCAGTAGTTTTAAATCTTTAGTCAGTGGCAAGCTCACAAATCTGAAACCACGAGTGGAGATTTGTCCAAAGTATGCTGAGTTAGGCTATTGTGCAACAAATTGTGGAAAAAGTCACAATTTAGATTTAGTGCTAGACGCCGAATATTTCTTTTCTAATCAGCGCAAAAATGCTAATATAACTGGTGAGACTTTTAATGATGAAAATAGTGATGTATCTGATTGCCAGTTAGGCCACAATGCTGGGATGGATTCTTTCATGACTGGTTATATCTTTGCGTTTGTCTTACTAACTTGTAGGAAACCCTTCTCCCTAGACAGTAATTCTTCAAAAAGAATGAAGTTGGATGAAATGTACAATTTGGACTCATATCGTAATAAGTTGAGTATCGTTCGCAGATCAAATGCCTTTTCTATTGTTCAAAGTTCGTTTTCAAAATGCTCGAATCAACATTCGACGAAAATGAAACAAATATTAAAAATTTAAGTTTTGTTTTGCTTTTCCTAATTCTTTTTGGTGTAGATAGATCATAATGTATGAGGCAAGTGTTTTCTTAACTTTAATTATGAGTAAGACTTGGCTGAATGTTGTCACAAGTTTCTAAATTAGCAACAATAAATTTCTTCTATATCTAGTTTTGAGATGCAATACTTACTTCCATTTAATTTTACTTGCAATTTTTGATGTATTTAGTCCTATGCCTTCATAAATGCATGCTATCTTTTCTGTTTATGTAACATTTATTTCATATTTAGTGTGCGTATACGACTAATATTGTCATTTAATCAATCAAATGCTAAGCGTGCCTAACAAATGCACAATTTTGTTTATTTTTAGAGTATTCGCGAGAGTTTTTGTGCTTAAAATATTGTTTAATTGAAGAATAAATTGTTAATATTATTTAAAACCTGTATGTAATTTTATTTTCTGTAACACTATTTGAGACATGTATTTTTGTTTCATGATATATAAAGCCGCAGCTTTTATTAAGAATTCAATTTCCTCATTCATCATAAACTTATATTTTATATATCATGGAGACAGGCAATTTCAATTACTTTATATAACATGCAAAAATAATAGTATTTATAAAGTTTAAGTATATGGTTTGGTGTGAAACCCTTGAATTTCCTCTTTATAAATCGCAATTTACGAGTTATTTTATATTTCTAGGTTTCCAATATTTTCACTGTCGGTGTATGTGTGAATTACACTGTGAGACAGTACATCTTAATCACACAATTTTATATTTCATTGAGTTTAAATTAATACATAAAACGGAAAGCTTTGATACCAATGAGTTGTATAACTTTCATGTTTTGGCTGCTATTTTTTAGTACACCTGCGCTTTATTATTTCTAATTATTTAGAATCGTCATTCTGCACAAATCATCACGTTAGAATGTAAGAGAAAATTCTTCGTTGTAATTATAAAAGCAATCAGTAAATTCATTGTCAATCATAATAAATTGAATTTTCAAAGACATCCCCAATTAGTTTCGTAAACGGATATCTGGGCTCTACAACTTTGTTTTTCTGTGCAGTGAAATATGAATTTTACCAGTGGGAAAAATTCATTAAAAGTATAATTCCGGAAATTTTTCCTACATTCTAGCGTCAAGCTTTATCTTATTGAGTTTTAAAATAACTAACTTTTATGTTGATCTTAATATTATTTGTTGTTTAACTTATTAAGTTACTGAAAGCAGTTTTGTTTAGTAAATGGTACCAACGATTGTTAAAACAGAAGATTACTACTTACCAAATGATAATGTTAATCAACCATCACAGCAAAGCATGAAATCAGAAACAAATGAATCGCTTGCTTTACCGTCTGCATTGGAATTGCCTGATATTAAAACTGAACAAGAAAATGCTACTCCTACTGCGGAGAATGAGGAACAGTTTCAATACCTTACAATACCAGAAGAAGACTTAGCAGCAATTCAAGCTGCTATGGAAGTTGTAGCTGGTACGAATAATCGTGATCCAGTACAGTTACAAACTGAAAGCGGTGCTATTTATAATGTTGTTCTCAATGAAGATGGCACAATGGCAATTGATTTTGCTACTGTAGTGCCAGATGAAGACAAGGAGAGAAAAAAGGAGGAATCTACTGATGAAAATAGAGCTGCCCTTTTACAAAGTATTTCAGAACTAAATTATTTAGGTACTAATATTGAGAATTTAAACGAAGATGCTTTGGCAAAGGCTTTGCAAAAAGATGAAATTCAAATTATAGCTCTTCCTGAGGAAAGCCTTGGTTCTTCTTTAGGGGCTGCTTTTCCTGGAATTGAAAGTGATGATGGTAGTGAAGTTACTGGGTTTGATGAAGTGCGGGAAATTCAAAAGAAAATCAACGAAACAAGAAACCGTGAAGGCAAACGTCAAATCAAAACAAAGCACACAATTGATTGCGATTGCTTAAAGTGTAATGCTACATTAAATAGGCCTAAGCCTCCACCTCAAACAACAACAACAACGCAAAATACAGGTGTCGTCCGAACAGGACGTCGTGGGCGACCCCCTAAATCAAAAAGTATTGCGCCTGTTGTTTTTCTACCAGAAGCTTGTCCACCTGTTAACAACGAATTTCAGGTTTTGGCTGAATCCCATCCAGTATTTCAGTATATTTCTGAATTATATAAAAACCGCGATCAATCTGAAACGGTAAAGGTTGCTGTTCGTGATTCTAAACAAACATTAAATTATTTCAATGTTCGTTTTACTCAAGTTATTGGTGGAGCTAGTGAAATTATTCGAGCAGTTACATTAGAGCCAGCAAAGGCACCTCCACATTTAGCACCTACGCCACGTAAACCACCAGAAGATGATGATGCAACGTATGAAGTAGATCAGGACGACGATCATTCGTCAGGAGATTTTGAATTTGACGATGACGAAGATGATAGCAATTACGGTGAAAAACCACGTGGAAGACCCCGGGGAAGGCCACCAAAACATCCACCTAGTTACTATCAAACTCCTGCAAATGTTCGTTTATTGCAAACTACGAGTGGGCGCAAGAAGCATGGAGGACTATTAGATGGCCCATTTGGATTAGGTAATAGAACTGTTCACATGCCTGCTCAAAGAGGGAGAAAACGAAAACGCCATGACAGTGATGAAGATTGGGGACCACTTTCACAGTATGAGCGAAACTGGAAATTAATTGGTACTTGCAATGATGGCAAACCGCCTCTAACTTTTTTTGAAGAAACTCAACTGGCTAATGAATGTGGCAGACGTGTAATGGAAAAGTTTGACGATGATGTCATGCCTTTAAAAAATAGTGGTGTTATGTCCTATAAAAACGGCATTGAAGTTTGGTTTATGCTTTCAAATGGGCATGTTGTACGCTATCGAGTTTCTCGTCCGAATAACATTGCAAAAGAAGACTTCTCCAAAATAATGGGTGAAGAATTGTTCTTTGAAATTATTTGCAATCGCATTGAAAGTCGGTTACGTGAACCACCTGTTCGATGCAAATATAGTGATCTAGGTGTATTACGTGATCCAGAAATAAGAAAATTACCAGTGCCTGTAAGTGAGGATTCAGCTGAAAGAAAATGGGCTATAAAATTTGTTATTTGGAAAAAAGGCTTTCTAACAAATACTTTCAATTCCCAAAGAGATGCATACGATTGGCTCAGAAATGAGCATGCTGTGCGTAACTGGTTACAGAATCAAACTGTATCTGATAGGGCAAGACGTTCTCACAATGCTGTTTTCGTACCAATGCCTGGTTATGATGAGGGTATTGAAATGGGCATTGCTGTTCAACAATTTGCTGACTCCATAAAGTTCGATGTGGTTACATGCTTTTATATCAATAAGGAATTTATTGAAACTGCTTTACAAGAAAATGCTCCTCGTGTTGGTTTTCATTCTAGTCCACGATGGGGAACCACGCACAGACTTGATGACATCTACAGAATTAAACCTGGCAAAGAAAGAGAATTGTCAAAACTTTATAAAAAATCACTTGTTGAAATAAATTTTGAATGTTGTGGTCGAACTCCTGAATGCAAGGCCCAGTGTTTGCATCCTCTTAATGAATGTATTGCAACAATAGATATGAAGTGTTCAGCATGTGAATATGACTTAACTCTCGATAAAAAAGATCCCCCATGCGCAAACTGTGGCAATGTTTATTATGATACTAAGACTAAAATCAATAATTCATTTTTCTGTCGTCAGTGTTCCGGATATTATCGAACTCACAAGAAACATAGAAATTATGTCAATTCCCGTTCGTATGTTTTTCATCCCCATTTCAAGTGTCCTTGGCGCATTAAACTGGTTTTAAATGTATCGAATCCAAGCAAATTTCAAGTTTTAGAGCGCCGTGAGAATTCAACTGTTCATTCTTTAGATGTAGTGCAAGTAGGTAGGAAACTGAAACCTAGTGAAAAAGATTTTGCTGATAGCAGAGGTTTCAGCATGCCCAATGATCCCAAGCTTTACACTAGAAATTTCTTAATGAAAATCCAGTCTAGAAGAACCCTAGCTCGAAGACGAATGTTAGCCATGCATCCTGAATTACGCCAACCGCGAGGTCAGTATCGTAAGTCAATGCAGCCTCTAAACATGAATCGACGTCGTCTTGGAAGGAATTCATTAAACATAGCACGTCAGTTAGGAAAAGAAATTCCACATTATGTAAATTTTTCAGAAAAAGCCGTTGAGAATCTTCAAAGTTTAAGACAGCAAGGTGAAATATCATTTGCTGCAAGTCCATCTGACAATGAGACAAATTTTGGTTATGAAAGCTTGGCTCTTCCCGAACATTACTACAATAAAGTTGTGAATGAGGAGTCATATCAGCCTAATTCATTTAGTCGAATAAACCCCAATGATGCACAAAACATTTTAATAAAAAACGACGATCCTTACACAGAAGGTGAGAAGCAAGTGAAACAGGAGACGGATGAATCTACCCTTGTCAATGACTTCCAAGAGACAGCTAACGATGCTGAAGCATCAACTATTTTTATATTAGAAGACAGTGATGGACAACAACAAATCGTTACTGCAGCACAATTACAAGAACTTGAAGCAGGTATGTCACAAACTGATACACCAAATATCCAATTGTTAACTGAAGACGGATCTACAGATGGCGCTGTTGGTCAGGTGAATCTTATCACTACTGAGTCGGACTTAAGCCCTGAGCTAATCGCAAATCTCATGCGAACAGGTCAGTTCACTGAAGATTCTAATCAGTTGGCAGTTAATTATTTATCGTCCGAAATTGATAGCAAAAAAGTTTCAAATTCTGAATCTTCAGACCTTCTGTGCACCAATCCCGATGATTCCAATCCTGTGAGCAGTATGGCTTAGTCTAGTAGTTTGTAATTTTGGTTAGAGATTTTGTCAAATTTATCTTTAGTTGAATTTCAGTTGTATGCTTTTCAAAAAGTGAAATTCCAATTTTTCTCTATCGTATTTTAAATGTATTTCTATCACTTTTTGAATTTTCAATGAAATTGTGTAAAGATAATAAAATTAATCTTTGTTTATATTTATCTTTGGGACTTATTTTTGAATATACGATTAGATTTAGTTTCATTAAAGTGTCAATTTTAATAACGCTTTACAATTTACATGTATTATAATTCACAAATTTGAAAGTCGTGTTGTTCTTTCAATCGCAATTGATTTGTATAGCCAATTATATCAATTTGCAAGAATTACAGTGTTTCAAACATACGGTCTTGTTTTTCAGTAATTCAAGAATTACAGATGCAAAAAGAACATTGAATTCTACCTCTTTTTCATATTTTATAAATTGAACCTATTGCATTCAATGTGTTAGATCACAAGCAGACAAAAGAAATTCAAAACCTTTCCCTCTTCAAATCGAACAATCTATTGGTTGCATCTAGAAATGGAATCTTACTAAATTTTGAATCTTAACACTTGCATTTTATAATAAAAAATATTTAAGTTTTTTTATTGCCATAAAATATTGATAACAAAGTATTCCCAATTGCAATTTCATCTAAAATGCAGAACATATTGGTATATTTTATGGTGACATCCAAAAATAAGGCAAAGAGCTAATTGAATTAAGCTGTAGATTTTATGCGCATACGTTGCAAATTAATACCAAAAAATTCAATTTTTTTACTCAACCCTCATTGCATTCGAAACGGTAGTTCAAATGAGGTTGAATGCACCAAATTCTCGAAATTACATCTTTTAAATCATTATAAAAGAAAATTGTTTTGACGTAAAAGCTGTGGTATTTCAAACCAATAACCAAAACATGCAATTAAACAACTTCTTTGTTCATTTGTAATTAGTCATATAAATTTCAGTAGTATTTAATTTTCGAATATAAGCAATGATGAACACAGTAAAAGTTTGAAACTGAAACTAAATGTGTCATAAACGTTTGTTGAAAAAATTCTAGTGCTTTTTATAAATCAATTCTTATAAAATCGTTTAATAGCAAAAATTCCAGAATTTACCAACAAGTTAAATGAAAAGATCGAAAAGGTTTAATGTAGTAAACATAAAGTAAAAATGGCACTTTTCTAAAGTGTAATAAGACAATGGAATGAATTCCCCAAAGGGATCAAATGCATTAAAAAATTTAAGCAATTTCGCACACGTGCAATTACTCAAGCACGGTTTAGGGTTGCAGAGGAGTCGGCCACTCCCATTTTTTAAAATCGTCTAAACAAATTTGTGAACTACACATTTTTTCAAAAAATTTTCCGCCCTCTCTTAATTAAGAATCATTGACATTTTTGCAACATATGTTTAGATTTTGTATGACTCACTTAAATTATCGTTTTATATTAATTTTAGAAAAAAATTTGAACCTATTTTTTCAAAAGTTTGTAGGAACGCGGCTCCAATGAACTACTTCTAGAAAAATTCATTATAGGAAAATCCTGAATACGCTGTAAAATTTACATTAAAAAATAAATATTGATTGTACTTTTTCTGAAGATGGAAGTAGTTGTTTTCGTAGTTAACACTCTTAAAATGTCTAATCAATATCTTTTAAATACCTATTAAACTCAGAAGGACATTTGCCATTACTTGTCTAAATGCTATTTCTGGAGCACTTAATATTTTGCAATTTTTAGAATACAATTTTATAACCTTAGTAACTTGCGCTCATAATTAGTAAAATTATAAATTATTGGTTCTAAAAAGTACCTTTAATAATAATAATAAGAGTCAAAGCAAATTTATTGCTCAATGTACAAACTAAAACATTACAATAGAAAAATAAAATATAAACAAATAATTACCTACAAATTAATATGTACAATATATAATATAATCAATGTTTGTGTAGGTGCTTAATGTTGGATGTATGTTTCGAATGCATGAAGTGTATTACCGTCCCCTAATGTATATTGTTTTATTAGAAAAAACTGCTTCAATTTTTTTCTAAATTTTTTATAGTTTTTTTTTTCTATTCGCGTTTCATAATCTAAATTATTCCACAATTTAATTGATATGTGATGAAAGCCATGAGAATAATAATAATAATAAAGTTTAATTAAGCTTACAATATAGTAAACTACACTACAAACTACAAAACTAAAAAAATAAAAATAACATGAGAAATATCGGGAATATGGTCTTTGATGAGAATAATTTCGGTGGATTGTTTTTTCATAATTTTAATGTAGCGTATTCAGTTCTTTTGCTAATGAATTTTTTTAGTGGATGTTTTTGAGAGTATTCAATGTGTTGATATAATGTAATTTTTTAAATGCTATACACTTACAAAAAATATTTAATTGAACTATTGAGGTTTCTATTAATCATATCAAGGTCTTATAAAATTTCGAAATTCTCCCCTGAAATAGTCAAGTTTGAATTAGTTGTGGAAGTGTGTTGTCCGTGAAATAACGTTGACATTAACTGCTAGTTACATACATAAGCTTTAATATTACATTGAACAATTGAATGGTGTGTTACATATGATTGCTTAATCGCATAACAACCATTGAATAACAAATAACATATTTTTCCTCAACTGGTTAGCTAGTTATGTGTGAAAATCCATATTTTTGTTTGTTTTGGTAAAGTCGGGTCATATTACGAGGATGGATCGGGTAAGGTTGAGTCTACATATTATTCGGGGCGACTACAAATATCTGCTCTCGGTGTTGAACAAATCGTAATGTATTGAAACCAAAGAACAAAACATTTTAACAGTCCCAAACATTTGCTTTACAAATAAAAATCCTACATACAGGTTTTTTCCAATTACGCTATTGACACACAGGTAGAGAAAAATAAATACTTCGCGAATAAGAATACCGAACACAATGCAAATCTACGAAGTGGCGAGACTGTGAAAGGTGAACCGCGTTTTGGCGAGAGTTCACGTCATGCATATTTATTTTTCTCAATAATATCAGGTTGATAGTTATGTAGACATTCAATTATACAAATGTCTAATGCGCTTGAGTTAGTTCTATTGTCTACAGAAATTATCTATGCTGATTTTCATCAAGGTCAATAAGAGGGACAGGTTATGAAATTGCCGTCATTAAAATTTGAACGAAGGCCTAACACTACGAGAAGATAAACAATACATTAAATGTTTTTAAAACGATATTTATATAGGATACTATTTTCCCATTAAATACAAAATTAATTACCAAAAATTGAATGTATTAAGCTGTACATGTACTCTACAAGTGAATTAAGAACAATGCAAAACAACTACATTAAAATTATGCGAAAATTTCGTAATCTTTGATATATAATATAAGGAAAATCTACGTCAGGAAATTCATTCATTAGGCCACGGTTAGACTAGTGATTGGTTCAAAAGTGATCTGTCACATTTTGATTGAATCGCATGTCTAACTACCAGAGATAATTAGCGATGTGACGATCACAAAGAAATAGAACGCGCACGATTCATATTCATATTTAATTGAACCTTGGATGTATATTTCATCAATAATTGAGCTTATGTATCTTGACTTGTTTTCCAAATTGTTAACAATTAGTTTTTGAAAACTTAAGCCATCAATTTTATCCAATGAAAACATCATTCACTGCAGTGATCTTATTATACTCTTGTTCACCTTGGTTTATAATTTAATATTACATTAGAAACTGCAAACACATTTAACACTGAATATATTTAATTAGGAAAGTACACGGGCGGGCGCGAGCATAGCCCTCTACAGCTAAATTATCAAAAGTATTGGACGCCAATACATTCTTAGTCAGATAGGTAACAAATTAAGAGATTTTTAAAGCAATTACAAACACTTACGATTAATAAATCTTGTGCCTTATCTGAAATTCCTACTTGGTGCAGCAAACAATTCGCTGCTGAAATTATATGTTCCTCAAGTTTCATAATTAATCTATTAAGACGAATTCTTTTCCCACTCAACTAAAGTTTGAAAATCAAGTAACTCCCTGCTATGAAAATTGTAATCCTATAAAATTTAGAGGTTGTTAGCTATCCCCCAATGTCAATTACCTCTTCTTTTAGTAAAACATTAAAAAATTATTTTATCAAAAAATTAATCTATGCCTCTCTAAAGAAATATTCTATTAAAACCACAATGTCGATTTCTTGAATCACAATCAACTTCCATACAAATCAATGAATTCGTGGGAATAACTTGTTTAGATCAATCTAAGGCATTTGATTCTATTAATCACAGTAGCTTTGCGTTGGCAGCACTTTGGAAAAGATTACTGCAATAAATGAAAAAGAAATAAATATATATTTTGCTTATTTTTTTTAAATTCCTAATGTTGTTGTTTATATCATGTAATTATTGAATGAAATTTAATCTGTTTGAAATTTCAATTTTAAAACGTGCATGACTTTGGGACACCTTGTACAATAATGATTTTAAAATCTCAGTAAGCAATTGCATTGTATTTCAATATGTAGACAATACTTGTCCCCCTACAAATAGTAAATCACTTGAAACATTGACTACAACCTTAGAAACACAGAAACATTATTGAAATTTATGCTATTATGCTTGTCGGATGCATTTGTACATAGGATCATATGTAAACTATGCATCATTTTTTCTGAAAATCTTTTTTCTGTAATAAAGTATATATCTACATTAAGCATTGTATTTTGAATGACTTCTAGTATTTTTAGGAAATCTAGTTTGTTTCGTCATTCTGTTTTGACTAACTATGAATATCTTAAATGTATGAAATAATTTTCATTAAACATGTTATAGGATTTTTGAAAATGTATCTAGTAACTGTACTGTTGAGAATAACAAATCAAAATATCAATGAATTGAAATTTCAAAACTTCCTGAAAATTACAAAAAAATTGTTGACTCAGTGGAACTTTTGGTACATCGCTTGAATTTCTTGTTGATAACGTTTTTTGATTAAATGTCTTCTAGATTTCAATGTTGGAGTCAAAAGACTATTTTCAATAGAAAATAGTTCTGGCGATAAGTAAATATCTTTGGGCTAAAACACATAGTTAGTGGATGTAGGATGCTTAGTCAAACTAACTATACTCATTAGGACCGCACAATAGCGTTTGAGCAAATTTATTTCCTTGCAACAAAAAGTTATAAAAGATAAAATTTCACTTTAGCTATACAATATAATTTTATCAGTCTTTCCATTAATTCCAAGACTAAATGATTTTTAGACTTACAAGATCATTTAAGGAAGGAAATGTCGCAAAAATTTATTGCCTTACATGAATATGCCATCAAAATTGTTACCATTTCTAATGAGTTCAAGTTGTGGGAACCCCACTGTTGCTTTATTTGTGATAATATCTCGTCTTTTAATTGATCTTCTTTACAAAGTTCCCCAAAGGAAGCGTTTATGCTATTGTTTTGGGCAAGCATCATCACAGCCTCTTCCTCCGGAACCACAATTGCAACGAGACAGTTCTTAAGTAAGTAAGTAAGTAATACTATTAAAATTGACTGTGACCTTGTGGTCAAAGTTCAAAACTAAATAAAACTAAAGTTGTACTCAACATAATAATACATTACACAGTGTAAAAAAAGCTTATCTTATTTTTCACTTCTAGATTAAACCAATGCTGCTGATTACAAAACTATAAATTATTTGAGTATGTCCAGTAAAAACGTTTGGAATGATTTTCTTACTGTTGATGAGTGATATCATTTATTGCTTGGTTCAAAAATTAAATTCTTAATAACTCAGCCAATAATTGTTGTATCATTTTGGTCTTAGGTTCATTAGATTGGAAATTAAGAACTACATGTAAAAAATTTTATTCAACAGAGTCCAAGGTGGCATAGTATGTTGCTTTATTGGAGAAAAAATGATGTTCTAGTGATGCTAGTTGAAGAATCATTCATAACCTTCTTTCAGACAAAGACATTATTAAATAATTTTTGGAATCAGCAACATTGATTCATTTTAAAAAACTGAAATTTTGTTACACTGTGCAATATAAACTGGTACACTTCTTTGCTTGGGTAACCATGAAGGAGTTATCCAAACTATTCATACAATACTTTTTATCAAAGAGGATTTAAGTTTTAAATGAGTAGATTATTAAATCGCACGAATATATTTTTTCAAAAGGATTCTAAACACCTTAGGATAAAAACCTATTATTATTTGAAATATAGTAATGGACCTATGGAACAATATTGATTTTAGTCAATCTGAAATATAACAACCAGATTTGATACTGACGTAATGAATTTTCACTGTTTGAAAAACTAAATTTCCATTAACAACTAAATTATATTATATTAATTGCAATTTTATAATCGAATACAATAATTAGTAGAATTTTCCCACGTTAACTCTTCCTCAATGTTGTAAAGGCCAAATATTTATAACCCTTACTCAGGGACTGTACACTTTTTTCCTATTTTCCCATTTTGACGGCCAGCTATTAGCTCGTTTTCCTATTTTAGCATCTAATTTTTACATCTGAAATTGATTCCATCCATCCAAGATTGTATAATGCTAGATAATCTTCAAGAACAATAAGAAATGATAGGAAAGTGAGGGTAAAATGAATTTAAAACAATTAAATTTCAAACTTCTTGTAGAGGAAGATACGTGCAAAAGGGTGCATGCTTAAGAATATTTTTCCAGTACACAACTCGTTTAAATTGTCGGCTTAATTGAGACCCTTACAAGTCCTGACCCATGCACGACACAGGTCGTCGATAGTCAGGCCGATTTACGGCTGGCTTTCCTAAATTTTTTTATTACGTAATATAGAATAATGGTCCTATTCTATTTGAATACTGTAAAAAAAATTTATTATTACCACGAAAAATTGTAAATATTTATGAAACTGAAATAGAAGAATTGAAAGCAATACAAAATAATTAATCATAGCGTATGGATTAATGTTGAAATACTAATGTGTTCTATTTGGACCAATTAATGTAACTAACCTCTAAGCTATCGCCATGAACAAAAATCTGAGCAATGAGTGGTGCTTGGCCGTAGATGATTTCTAGCTTTTCAGGTGCAATGTATTCGCCTTGAGATAATTTGAAAATGTGTTTAATTCTATCAATTATCTTCAGATTCCCATCTTCCACCCACATTCCAATATCTCCTGAGTGTACCCAACCATCTGCATCTATTGTCTCACTCGTTTTCTCGGGATTTTTCCAATAACCTTTAAAGCAACTATCACCTCTATAACATATCTAAATATACAATATTGCAATTTAAATAGGTCTTCTTGTATCTGATGCAAAATTTTCGAAATTCTGTCCTGATTTAGGCCAGGTCTTAAAGTTTTAAGTGCTCACTATTCTTAATGTTCAAAGAATCAAAATGCATAAATCCCATGAGAATAACGACCAAGCTAAATATTTCTTTTTGCGCAGACAATTCACTCAATCACAGTTGAGGTGCTCGTACATAAATTCAGAATTCGGGCTCTCATAATGATCTGCAATCACGCACTTCAAAAACTTTAGAAAGCTTTATGTTAAATTCTCAGTTACATAGAAGCATACTTCTCCCTTGTCTTCAGAAGCGTAGTATCCAAGTTCTTCAACATCTATTAGTTTGATTTCCAGCGAAGCCACTGGAATGCCAACGTGACCATCTGATAAATCACCAGTGACCGTTAGTGTGACAGTGCCCGTGGCTTCTGTTTGACCATATCCTTCAACTGTGGAAACTGTAAAACAACATCGCAGAAAGCCTATTACTTCAGTACTTAATGGGGCGCTGCCAGTTACCATGTAGATTACATTTCCGCCAAACAATTGTCTGATTTTATTGAATACTAACTTATCCGCTAGAGTGTTATTATTATAGTTCCCTTGCATCAGTTTTTTCATTTTTGATTCGCAAGCCTAAAAAAACATTAAAATTTCATATAATATTATAGATCATTGAAATACATATTCAATCTTAGCATGATAGTAATATCTAATAAATTGACAGAAAAAGAGTATTAATTTTTCTAATTCAGCTAATATCTCAATTTATTGATTTTTTCGTTTAAAGTTTGGCAAGAAATTAATCCCTACTGAACTTACAGCACCCTGAAATATATTGTATTGGCAATTAACCTTCAACCGAATTTCCTTTCTCTGAGCATTTCGATACATTAAATCAGTTCTTATAAATCTAAAAAATGTAATGCTTAATACAAAATGATCAAATAGACTACACCACCTAAAGGATTCAACAAAACTTCAATGATTTCAAGTTGGAGTTCATTAAAAACACAGATAACAGTATTCTTACAGTGGATCTATGCTTAATCAAAAAAACTAACCAAATATGTTTACTGCTACTTAATAGTATGTTATTTTGAAGTAATATCCATAATTTACAATCTTGAGCAAAAGTGACCCGCCAGAAATCACTGACGTTCATCAAGACTTGGTTCAATAACAACCGAATATTGCAATATATATTAACTAAAAAAATTGAATATACTAACCGGAAATCCGTATCACAATATATTGAATATTACATTATATTTAATCCAAAATTAACACTAGAATTATTGAAATAGGTTGTTTTCACTCAAAACAAAAACTTTTGCTCATACACCATTAACCAGATCCAATTTCTCAACATTCAAGTGTGTTGATTTTTCTATTGAATTCTATATTTGAAAATGTTTGTTTCTTGTTGAGTAAAGGTTTGAAATAAAGAGTTTCTTTTCGAATGATTCTCGAGGAATAACCGTAGTTCAAATTTTAAAATATAGTTTAATAATATTTAAACACAATTGTATCAGACTGAAGCGGCTATGTGTTAATTAAAAACTTAAGTTCTCATTAAAAGAACTTTCAATACTACGTGACTTTTCTTTTGGATGGAATAATCTTGTACCTTTTTTAATATATAACGTTTAATGAATGATCCTTCAACGCTTTCCCAAATCTTTGAGTAAATTCGTGTAAAAAATCTAGGTACTGATGCAAATATTGTAGGCTTTAATACTTGCATATCATCTATAATATTCTTAATGTCTCCTCCAAAATATCCTATTCGGCCACCAATAGAAAAAATGTAAGCCTAAATGTAAAATGTAATAACGATAATCAAGCAAAATTTTTTGTGAAAGACAATCTGTAACAAGTAATATATTATTTTTTGCACAGATAACTCTGTAATATTTAATATATTTCTCCTAGCAGTACCAGTCTTGTTTTAAGTCATGTATCCAATCGGATTAGCGAGTAAAATAATCTTTTTCATATTAGGAAGTGACTAGAAATAGAGTATTCAAGCCGCAATAACTGTTTTCTTTTTATTCACTACGCAGACCATCATTTCGAGCTAAAATCTTTTAACATTGCAATATCATATGTTGAGGATAACAATCACGATTTAAATAATTAATTTAACGTGCATGAGTTGTGAATCAATTCCAATAAAATTTAATTTTGCTTACTGAATCCTTCTAGAACAGCTTGGCGGTGAAATTCATCCCAGAGGTGAATTATGCCTTGAAAGAAAGGTCTACTGAAGATAAATCCATACTAGCCACACATTGAAATTTTGAAAAAGGGCAAACGTGAACGAGATGTTCACAAATGGTAAAAGGGGTGAATCGGTCAAGTAAGCATGAAAAATAGTGTTTTGCGGGCATGCCCGGACCCGCCGGGCAAAAGAGAGGGCGGGCACCGGGCATTACTGAGACCGGGGTGGGCATCGGGCGCTCAAATAACCGGGCATATGTTATGTCCGCTTAACTAATGTCTGGTATAATCATAAGATAATATGCTGTCAGTTTTTTCTGTTTTTATAAAAAAATTAATATTTTATAGCGAAATTTATGCTTTTACCGCAAAAATATATAAACAAATTTTGTTGTACATTTGCTGTAATAAAATGACAGAAATGATGAAAGCCATATAGTTAAGTTAATAATGTGCAAGCGCGAGCAAAGCCTTTTGGACATTTTGATTCAAAGCAAAACACTAATCAAAACCTCTGTTTGAGAAAATCAAGCAATCGCTACTATAAAATAGTCAACACTAAAAACACTGAAATTGCATTGTAATCCTACCAAAACTCAATTCTGTATTATAAAATCAAAATCTAATTCCAAAAATTGTTCTCAACAAAAGCTAAAGTTTAATGGCACCCAAATAGACCAAGTGGATAATTTTAAATACTTGGGAATTACATTTGACTGATTACCTTTCAAGAGCAATTTAATATAATCATTAAACTAGTGACTATTTTAATTAAAGCACTCAGCAATATATCTCAGCAGTTACCTACAAAAGCTAAAATTCAGTTAATCTAAGCTATAGTTTTAAGTCATTAATATTATGGCAATGTACTTTATACATTTGTAAATGAAAATTTTGTTAAGATAATTAATACACATTTAAGATATTAATAATATTAAATACAAAATCTTCAGTAAAAATTTCTTAAATCCTCAATGCCTAAATCAGATAAGTGTATTAACAAAATTGTATACGATCGTAAACAACATCAACCCCTATGATAAAATAAATTTCCCTAATCTCGGTAAAATCGCACACTTAAATACAGACACTCAAAATATTAAACCAGTTCTTTGTTAAAAGAAAATAATGAGAAATTCATTCATTAATACTTCTATAAAATTTTGAAACCATTTGCCTAGAGAATTAAAGTTACTGAATATTTTAAAGATATTCAAAAATAATCTCAAACGATTTTACTAGAATTATAGAAAAGAAATAATTGAATTCAAATGGAGGGGCTTCAAATTTTACAACCTGGGTTATTCAACTAACAGAAATTAAAACGCCATACCCCAAAGGTGCAATTTTTCTAGTTTGTATTGTTTTTTGTAAAGTTTATTGACGCTTTTAGAGTTGCTATCAGTATAATTATATATTGTCAAAGTAATTTCTAAATAAAGATTTATTCTTCTTCTTTTTCTTCTTTGTTCCATGTTGACCTTTTAGATATATAGAGGTCAAACGTTTTGAATGATATTTTAATCGATTAGTATGTGATTATATTTGATTCAATTAATTATATATATATACAAGATACTTGCAAATTGCAGGTAGTGAGATCATTAATAAACTTTGTAGAAGATTCAGTAGATATAATTGAAAAATTGTGCAACATTGCAAATTTTTTTGCATCGCACAAACTAACAATTAATACTTCAAAAACACAATTGTTTATAATAAAGAGTAAAAATAGTAAAATAGACACATCCAAATGCACACTACGTTTCAATAAAGAAACCATAAAACAAATTACTCATTTTAAATCTTTAGGGTTTATTTTCGACAGCAACTTAAATTTTCATAAAAAATTAGATAGCATAGTAAAAAAATGGCAATTGCAATTACAGCAATAAGTAATTTTTCTCACCTTCTAAGTGTTAACGCGAAATTCAGCTTAATCCTGCCTTAGCCCTAAGTCATCTAAATTATGCTTGCATTTTATATACAGGAATTGACAACAACTATCTCAGAAAATTTGAAATACAAACAAATTAGGCAATTAATATTACATTACGCTGTATGAAGAAAAAACGATCAGTTTACGATTTACTCAAAGGAAACTTTTCGAAGCCAATAATTACAATTTATAAAACATCTTTATGTACGTTTACAAAATTCTTAGAAAAATCGCTCCTTACAATTCAACAAATTTCCATAATTTTAAAACTCCAAATTTTCATAGTAAGCGCACCTTAGTTAAAAGGTAAGCAAAATCGATGAAAAAACAAATGCAAATTTTTTTAATTAATACCTCAATTCATCTTTGGAATGAATTGCCTACAAAAATTAAAAAAAGCCAATTGTCTAAAACCCTTTAAAACTAAAATAACACAATTATATAAATCGCATAGGCCTGAATTTTTCGAATATAAGTAGAGAGGTCTCAAGTTGATTAACGCTGACTATAGTACTAAAAGAAATTGAAATACCCTGATTTAAGTGTAATTAATATTTTCTTGTAAATTCTGTATATATATATATGTATATATATATATATATATATATANCAGACCTCTCAGACTTGAATTTGATTGGACCTGCTGAACCACGAGGAAGCCACTGTTTGGACTGTTGTTTGGTTTCAGGATCATACTGGTAAACCCATGTTTCATCCCCAGTAATAATTCGTCTGAAAAACGAGTCTTCATTTGCTTCAATTTTCGTCAAAATCACTGTTGAGAGTTCACGTCTGAGATTCAGTTGGTCAGGGCACAACGCTTTTGGGACCCATCTAGCCGAAAGCTTGCTCAGGCCTAAATCTTCATGTAAAATTGAATGAGCTGAACCAACTGATATCTCCAGAGTCTGAGCTATCTCATCCACTGTCAATCTTCCATCTTCTTCAACCAGGCTCCTAACAGAATCAACATTTTCATCATTTCTTGAGGTTGTTGGTCTTCCACGGCCTTCTTCATCTTCAACAGCTTCCCTGCCTTCTTTAAATCTTCCANTATATATATATATAGTAGTGTGCATGTATATTTTAGACGCATTTTTTGTACTGTGATCAATATTTATATTGTTAAATTTAGTACAACATATAATTTCTTCTTCTTTTCTGAATTAAAATGAATTGAAGTTTTATAACTAGAATATGAGCATACGCTATCGAACACCTTACTATTAACAATTGATTCATGATGTGGGCTTGTGGAAGATAAGATAAGTAACACGAAGAAGCATCTGCAGGAGCTTGATTATCTTTAGCTAACTAAATAAGAAAACTTATTTAAAAAAATTTAATAAGAGCTTTAATAAAAGTATTCTAACCTAAGTAAAGTTCAACAATCCTGGATTTTGGGTTATCGTATCGAATTATTAAAATTTAAAGTAGATTACTAGTAAAAGTCTCAGTTACAGTATATTCAATGTGTACACTAGAAGCACAGTTCGTTTAATCAATTAGTTCTTAACAGGGATCCACATGGACCCAGGTATCTATATGACTTTACTGAGGGTCCACACACAAAAAAATAGCGAGTTTGGAGTCCACGGTGAAATATTCGTGGTCCATAGGGCAATTCTAATTCAGTACGGTTTTCATTACTGAGAATGTAGTTTCTACAGAATAAATCTTCATTTTTTCTGAACTACAAAGCACTAAAAAGAAATATCTAACCATTTTCAGAATAAGTGCGATTTCAAAAATTTGGTTAGAACTGCATTTCGTAACCAAATTGCCATAATTGTCAATGCTATTCACACAATACAAAAAAATTTTACACTGAGCTAGTGAGCATGGCCAATATTTCGTATAGTAATATGTCTACAAATTTATAATTTGCCTAATAAAATAAGTCCACTTAACATTTGCCAAGTACATAACTAAAGCATTTTCTAAGAAACATCCTATCACACAAAAACACAGAATTATAAGCTAGTTTACTGTTGAAAACAAGATTTATTCATAGAGTTTTAATTTTAAGAAAAAGGCAGCATTGACCTCATATGTATTAGGGTTCTATGAGACTAGATGAATATTTTTTCCAGATGCATTTAGTTCACCTATACCTCCTTCTATACAATTTTCTGTACTCATTTTATAAGGGGGGTCTCAAACTAAACCTTTTATGTAAGTGTCAATCCTATTGAAACATTTAATCCTTGGTCGCAGTCGCAACGGGCTGGATCAAGTAAATCCCATGGGATTGAATGATCCTACAGAAGTCTGCTATGTTTCTATAAAACTTTCTCAACTCTCACGAATAGTGTGTAAAAGTTCTATATGCAACTCCTAAATACCCCAAGACTGAAGAATTCGGAAGAGGGATAGGGTTTGAACATTGTTTCAGAATTATGTAGACAAACTTCAGTGCAAGAAAAAATGTCAGAACTTGATAATTTGATATTACTTGTAACTGACACTTTAATCCGAATAGAGAGTTTTCTGAATTTGATTATTTTGGCAATTTTTTTGAATATATGATGATATAACAAATTTATTGGTCCAATAATTTCACAGAATTTTACAACAATCTAATCTATGATATTATTGATGTTATTGCAAATCACTTTGTCCACTCACTAATATAAAAATTATCAATATTTCTAATGAACTAATTCAATCCATAGAGCTAGATAAAATTATATGTTAAGGAATTTACTGATTTATTTTCAATTAATGCTTGCTGTAAATTATTTACATTTCTAATGAACTCTACTTTGCAACGCCAATGTTCTGGAATGATGTTGCAGCTAATTCTGATATTAGTTGAGCATATATTTGTAACGAATATTTTCAATTTATTTACTCCCCATTAACTTTCATTGAAGACAATATTTCAATTGAAAATAACGAACTAAATATAATTGACATAAATTTAGAAAATGTTGTAAAGCAACTCAATTTTTTAAAACTAAATGGTAGTGGTAACTTACCCAATGTTTTTCTAAAAAAATATGCTAAAGAAATTTTTGCAAATTTATTAAATATATTTAAAGCAATTTTAGATTCCAGCACATTTCCCAACATTTGAAAAACATCATTTATTTGCCTTATATATAAGCGCCGAAAGTGTAATTTAGTTGATAGTTATCTGCAAATTAGTTTTCTTCTCAAAATATATTTAGTTTTTGAAAGAATACTTTTGGATTATATTTATCCTTTTGTACGTTCTAAATTAAGTAAAATTCAACATGGATTTGTTAAGAAAAGATCTTCTACTACATAACTTCTGATGTCCCTTGATAACAATTACAATAATTATGAAAATCATGAAAATACATATATTCTATATCTTGACTTTGCGAAAACACTCGATTCTGTGCTTCACAATTGTTATTGTTAAAATTTTCTCGATTTTGAATTGGAGGAAGCCATTTGAAATTATTTAGATCATACCTTGAAAATCAATTTCAATGTGTTACTATCAAATCTAACCCTCTCCTAATAACTAGTTGTATTCCACAGGGATGTGTCTTAGGACACTGTTATTTATTATCTTTATTAATGATTTTCTTGAATCCTGTTTGTTTCGTTATCCGTACATATTTACCGATGATCCTAAGATTATCTCTAATTGTGAAATAGATATTAGAAAAAACTACATGTCTATTTTCATTTTTAGTAAAGAAAATAGAATGAAATTTAATAATGCAAAAACTGAATTTATCAGCATTTGATGTAGTTCTAAATTTTCAATCACAAACTTCAAATTCAGTAAAATATCTTGGTATTATTTTTTTCAATAAGATTAAAGTACTGTAACCTTATGTTTTTAGATTTGAAAAAGTAGCATGCCCTATAATGTTCACTATCAATATAAATTGAAATTATACAAATCTTTAACTCTATTAAAAAATTGTTATGAATCAACTATATGGTATCCTAATATAACTGATATAAGAAACCTAGACCAATTTCAGAGAAGATGCTCACGACGGATATAGAAGACTGGAAATTATAAATAAAATGTCATTACTATCATTACCTATCTATTTACAAAATTTAGATTTGATATATTTTAAAAAACTCTTTAATAACACGCTTGATTTTCCAATTTTTGATTGTATTTTTCTATTTACTTCTAATTGATCTGGTCTTAGATCACATGATTGCTTACTATTTAAAAGCAGAAATTAGACAGAGAAAAATCCAACAACTTCATTTTCAACAGAATTACGATACTTGCGAACTATTTGCATTGTAATACAGAAATTAATATATTCGATCGATACATTAAAGTTAAACATCAATTAAATATCATTTTCTGGGATACAAAAGTTTGATATAGACAAATTATGTACTCATTTCTTAATTTGCAATTGAAAGGACTGTAAATTTTATTAATTATTTTTCTTGCATGTTAAAATTATTTCTTTTCTCATTGGAACTATTAATATTATTTCCATAAAGCATTTGATAATGTATGAAAATTTAAAAAATCACAAAAATGGATATTTTCTTTTCTTCCGAATAGACTAATTTGGAAAGGGCAACCATTAGATTCTCTCCAAATGAACAATGGCTGCTCTCAAGTATCATTAGGCGGTCGTAATTTCTTTCAAATTTTTATTAACGATCTTAAGGAAAAGAATATTCCATCCATAAAATTCGCAGATGATTGTACAACATTTGTACCATGCCTCAAAAACCTGGTAGTAATTTAGCAATAGATTAATTTGAAAACTTAAAGACATTGGCAGCATCTAATAACACTCCTATAAACATGAAAAAATCGCTCTTCATTTCATTACATATATCATGTCATGAATCATGTTTTTGTAATCTATGTATTTTACCTGAAAAGTGCCAATTGCGAAATTACTTGGAATAATAATCCACAATAATTTTAAATTTGAAAATCATGTTAAACATCTTCTAAATTCCCTAAACAATTCAATTTATATTCTAAAAGATCTGAAGTTATCTGGTGTAAATCAAAAAGAATTAGACACAGTTTTCAGCGCACTAATATTATCAAAAATTGTATTTGGAATTTCATTTTATGCTTCAGACTGCCAAAGCCTCCAAAAATTCAACTGTTTCTGTGAAAATGCTTCAAATTAAAATTGACATCAGCTAAATATTGTATTGTCGAATTAATTAAATCTGGGGACAAAATGTCATTAATCGAATATTGGAGCAAGTTAACCACCCTTTAGTCAAACAGTTATCAACCTCAAAGTTTAGAAATAATTTACGGAATCACCATAATTTCAACCTTTTGTCTCCAATTAAGACTACTCGTGCCCAATATTCATTTCTGAACAGAGTTATATGTCAAAACTATAAATATCTAAATAAAATTGAAATTAATAATAATAAACAACAATCAAGTTGACTACTGGTGAATATCTTGTGTAATGATTATTTATATTTGTTTATTTTTGTTTTATTATATTCCTATTTCTTTGTATGTAGTTTGTATGTTTTATTGCTTTGCTTGTAATTAGCAATGCCTTAATTATACTTTACTTTTTTTTTACTTTAATTTACTACTATGAATGTATAACAGAGATTTTCAATGTTTAGCTCATGAATTAATATAGAATTAGATCGAATTAGAATTTATAAAATCGCACCTCTTCATTAACATAACAATTGCAGACACTTGTCACTAAAGCTTTATTATCTATCATGGCACCTTTGGGAACACCCGTTGTACCAGAAGTATACATTATGCAGAACAAATCATCCGGCTTTGAAGGCTAAAACGATGTAGTCAAAAATTGAAATTGAAAATAAATTACCTCAACACCAACTAAGTTTTCTTTACCGAGCAGCTCGAATTGTTGATAAGTGAAAACTGCAAAATCAGAATGCGAGTTCAATTTCTGAAGCAGTTCTTCTGAGATCTGATTCATTAAAACAACTTGTTTTAGCTGTGAACACTTAACACGAAGAGCGTACAACTTCATCAATTTTTCTTCGGTGTCACAAAATACAATTTTGATATCTGTGTTTTCAATGATATACTCTATGTTTTCTGCACCCAATGTTTCGTATAACGGGACAACTGTATAACCATACATGGTGGTTGCAATAAGAGTGACATCCCACTAAGAGAAACAATTCATTAAGTTAAATAAAAAAAGGTAGATGAAGTATTTACAAATATATATATTTATATATTTCCGTACATTTACAGTAAAGAATTTCTCTATCTAGAGTAATTTTATGTTTAAAATTTAAAATGGGATATTCAATAAATGGTAATTAATTTTCAATAACTAGTTTAAATTTATGATGCTGCCGAAAATCGCTACCGTCAGTATGCACACATGCATATATATATATATATATATATATATATATAATTTGAATGATACCAATAAATTTTCAGCATTTGATAGAAATTCAAT
>CABFPE010000133.1:1126432-1141174 GCA_900660155.1 Hofstenia miamia | reverse complement strand
CCCAGCCATTAATTAGGGTGACTACTCCCTCCCCCCTCCCCCCAAGACCCCACAAGTATCTCCGCAGGCTAAGATTTCACATATGGTGTGGTATGGGCATCCCACTCCCACGAAAAGCCTGTTGATCTGCCTATTGAATAAATTCGCAGTATTGGTTTCATCTATTTTGCTAAAATACAACATAAACAAACGCGAGGGAATATTTTACATAAAACTCTATTTTTAAGGTTTCCATTATGAAAAGGTTGAATTAATCTTAATTCGCAACAATCGGTAAGATAAATAACTAGAGAATTAGTACTGTTAGGGGAAATCTTAAAACCTTCAACTTATCGAACAAAAATAGAATCGAAAACCTATGATGAATCTAAACACGCGATAGATGGAAGCATTTCATTCAAGATACGGTCATCACTCATCATTTTTCAAACTCGTAAAGAAGAGCATCAAATTTTGAGGATATCTTCCAAAAACCATTTTTTTAAAATATAATGAAATCAAATATCAAAAAATAATCATAGCCAAACTTCGAAACAGTGCAATCGACCATGTTTAATTGTATTTTAGAATAATTTTACTTTACAAAATAAGGACCAAATTTAAATTTGATTGAAGGATTTTTTATCATTTTTTACCGCCAAGTACTTATAAACAGAATAATTTGTTAACCGAACTCGATCAGGCTAGGAATATTGCCTACACGAATCCAACCCTGAACAACTATCCAAAGTGCGATTGGATTATTTCGTGCATGGATACCCGATGCAAGTTTCTAGAATGTTCTAAGTAAATTCTTAAAGAAACACTGTAAAGAACACAAGATCAACACAAGAGCGACCTGTTTTAATCGATGGAAGAAAAACCACACAGTATGCAGTTTTTAATGAATAAAGCCATCCAGCAGGAAGTTACACTCTGCTATAGAAAATTCAATATTTTGAGCAGCACTGAGTGCAACGTCATGGACAAAGCGAAGGAGTACCAAGATGCCCTAAGTTCTGTCTTTTTCAATAATGATAAAAAGCTTTTAGAAAACAGAATACTCGATCGAGTTGCTTTTTGTAAATGCTTATTAACTTACACGAAGAGGCGCACCCAGAAGGGGAACTGAGGGAACGTTCCCCCTCAACAGACACAGATGCTTCCATTCCTCCATTCCGCATGAAATGTATGTCTATAACAATAATAGTACATATATATATATTCATTTGTTCTACTCTATCTGCAGGGGTAAGCAATATTTAATTAATATTGCAGTAATTGGAAATCGATTAATCTATTGAATACTCTAGAAGAAATATTGCCAATAATTTGCAATTATTTAAGGTTCACTAAAATGATTCTCGTGAGCATTTACAGTTGAGAATCTTGCTGAAACATATAATCAAATCCCGATTCGAGAATCATTATTGTCCTGTCTAGTAAATTACTATAGTATTCACTGTTGCCAGTGTACTGCACAATTAGATGACCCAAGAAATATATTATGCTTCCACCAGTGAATTCACTTTTTTGTATGTTGAAGGAATAACATTAACCTTATTTCGCAGCATTGGTTTCTTCTCGGTCAGAAACCTGATATTGTGATGTCAAACCTAAAGAAGGTAAACAATGATCACAGCTTTTACATAAGGTATCTAAGGCAAAGCCAAATTTGTTCCTAGTGATTATGATTACTGGCAAAATTTAATTTATAATTTTAGAACAATTTCTTCTTAGTGCTAACAGAAGTATGAAACACTCATAACATTGATTGTCATCTCAAATGATGATTTTTGTTTTATAAAGTTTTTATGTGTTATGCTTGTTTTTAATACAACACAAAACATGTTAATTTACTATGATTTTTTCAATTATTTTCATTCCAATCATTCCCAAAAGCAAACTAGCAATCAGAAATATAGCCATTTTGAATGAAATGTTTAAGAAATTATATTTTGCTAAAGTGAAAATAATTTCAGCACGCTTTCTGTATTTTTTCTTGTAGTGAAATATAGTGAATTACATAGCACATGTAACTAAAGGCCCTAATACGGAATAATCCTCAGTCTTGTTCTTTTTTTGTTCGACTGAGTTATTGAAAAAATGGGCTGAAACTGAAAAAATATACTATTGCGCAACAGTTGTAGTGAATACTATATAATGTCGTAAACAACATTTAGAAATTGTACATTAGGGTGTCATATACTCTTAAAAACTTCCATTTAGAATTTTCAATTTCAAGTCTAGCATGCCGCAAAATTGTAGAATATTTCTCAGCAAGCGTCATAAAAATGTGACGAATTAGAATTAAGTGAGTTGGGTATGATTCAAGACTTATAAGGATTGGACCTAAGTTTTTGGTTGGAGTTACTAAGCGATAAGAAGGAAACAAATCTCTAAAGATCATCTTACAAGAAAAGAAAGAAAATGTTTCCTATTGAAACTAAGATCAGTTAACAGGGCACCAGCCTTTGTACAAAATTCCCCTCACCCACTGAACCACGGAGCACATATGTGTGTTAGCCAACCTTAGTGGTTGTATAGATGTAGGGAAAATAATTCACTTTTAGTAATTTATAACATAGACATTCATTATGCTGGTTCTGTTAGCTATTTTGAAATTTATTTAGAAAAATATGACACTGAAGAGTAGATATATTAAATAGCGAATCTCTTATTGAATAGTTGTTCCTTTATAAAATACAGAAATGTTATGTTCATTTAGGGTTAGTACACTATCTTATCACCAAATATTGGCATAGTTGAAATATTAATTCCACTAAAAATTGAGAAACTAATTGGTTCTACACGATAACGGAACTTCAATGGCTCTGCTACCAAACATAGATTCTACTTTTTACTAATTTTTAGCATTATTCCCCATTATTGCATTAATTCTACTATAATTGAAGTCTTAGCCGCATATAAATATGTATATATAAAGAATAACAGCATAGCTTCAATCTTAATTTTTCACTTTAAATGCCAACTATCGTGTGACCAAGTCCTAATTCAGATTAGTAATCTGTATAAAAGTTCCCAGGCAATACAATGCACTTCTAAAGTATCATTTAAAATAATATTAACTGGTGGACTTACGGTATTAAAATTCCACAAAATGTTCTTAAAAGCAATTTCTTTCATCATACACATAAGAAAGCGTAAATAGAGTGAGATTTTAATTGTCTAAAATATAATAAAATATTGAAAATACAAAATTGACATTCAGCTATTTACTTAGGTTCACTTGTAGACATTTCTTGCAGGCTTGAATTTGTATGGGTTTTTTTCACACAAAGCCTAACACAACACAATAGCAAAAGTCTGTTGCTTCACATAGCAGGCACAACACAACACCACAGAGTCATAAATGTATTCATAAGACACAAACTAAAAATGAATTTGAATGAATAATTGCTTTATATTGTATTATATTTGTAAATTTATAATATTTGATAAACAAATATGTCTGTAATGTCTCAATTCAGTATTCAATTGGATTAATAATGACTAATTTTAGCCCAATTCATCTCCCTACAAGACCAAAAGTAGATGTACATTTGAACTGACAATAGGTTATATGTGATCCTGTCTTTTGATAGAAACACTTTAGACTTTTATTAAAAAACTTTAGAATTGTTTTTAAGAACAACTTAATTATTTGCATTCAAAAATTAGCCCATGTTTTTTTGTAACCAAATTCCAAAAATGGGATTACGGTAGGGTTTAAAACTCTCAACCCAATTACAACTATGAGCTGCTGAATATCTTAAAACAAAAATACTTACAGCCACATCACCTACTTTTGTAGCTAAATTTCATATTAAGCACATAATTCGAAAATTGAAAATATATGATTATAATGCATGAAGGTAAAAAGAGTAATGAAAATATTTGTTCTATTCCCACATTTGTATTATAGCTCAAGTAAAAAAAGTGGCGACTTTTCAAAGTTTGAGGATTTTATCTAAAGTTACTAGATGCCATTGGTACAATTAATAGTTCTAAATATTCCCAAATTTGTACTATACGCAACCTGCTTATATCCCGATTCATGGATCTTAGAACAAGATGAAGCAACCCCTCATACCTCAAAATCGACGAAAGAATTTTTCACCAATTATAATATTCAACTTATGCAAAGGCCACCGAAATTGCCAGATCTAGTACCCATAGAGATTTTGTCGAGAAAAAAAATCCCACAAATCTGAAAAATTAAAGAGTTACAACCTTGAATCGCAACACCAAATAACTCAAGAAGTTAGAGTCCGTTTAATGGATTCAGTTTCAAGACGTTTATCTGCGTGTTACGCTTTGCAGGCAACCTTGTCAAATAACTTTGTCACCAGGTTACAAGCTGAGACAATTATATTTTCAGCTATATTTTTTAAGCCTCGATTTGTCTTTCGTTTGTTATCAAAAATGCGCTTATAATGTCGCCACTTTATTTGACTTGGGCTATACTTTCTATTGAAGTTAGCCTTTTCCTGATTTGTACTCATTTTAAAGGAAATCTCTTGTATTCAAAAGAGCTTTTTGGAGCGATATAGCACGATTAATAAAATGCAGAATTGTAAAATTTACAAATGATTTCGCTTGAATTTGATGTTTTTATCAAGATATATATATATAGCTTATACAAATAATATACATACAGTATGCATGACATATGCCATGTTTTCCTTATTTCAACATTATATATTATTGTAATCAAATCTTTTAACAAAGACGACTTGTTCTGAGAAATGCTACAACCTCATACTAAATTCTATGAATACAATAACGACGTAATTAAAATTAGAATGAAATCATTTAAATCATTTAGAATTTACATAATTTGCAGTAAACTATAATTTTACATTTAAGTATACTATCATTAACTCTTAAAATAATGTATGCAAAATTGCAACACCCTATTAAGAATTTGTTGCATGTTCATAATTTGTGGACAGCATACGTTCCTACTTATGGTTTTTTCTACCCCCTAGCACGTTCTTACTGCATATGCACATAAACATAGTGAAGATTTGCTAAGACTTTAGATGGTAATCCTTACAAGTAACATGTGAACGTATAATTGATGAAATTCATCGTTTTTTAAATGCAAAATAGATGCATTCTTAATTGTTAAGCTTAAGTTCCTTGGTTAAAGTGCCTTAAACATGTGATTACAGTGAAGGCAAATAAAAGAACCCTAAAATTGGTTTCTTTCAGATGATTTTTTCAATGGAGGAATAATACACATTTGACAGCGATGTCGATTGGTTGTGTTCGCGTTATTTGCGAAAATATTGATCAAAATGCTAATGTTAAATGCTGGTTGTGTAACTGTAATGCACATACTAGTTGCATTGGTATACTTACCCTTGCTCAGAATATGTCGAACTGTGGTAAAATTTTCTGGCTATGTTCTAAATGTGAAGCTCATTATTTTGACCCTTCAGTGAATCTGGCTTCTGTTACTGCCACAAATTCTAGCGTTGATCAACGTTTAGGCCGCTTAGAAGAAAAGCTCTCAGCTATCTCGTCTCTACAACAAGACCTGGCATTATTAAGATCTGATATAGCTTCTAGTTTGAAAAGTTCTAGTCAGTCTACATACTCTTCCATGTCTATTAGTCTACCTTCAAAAACATTTTTTCAGTTTCTGCTTCTAGCAATCGTTTAAATAGCTATAATAGTGAGTCTGGTACGAAAAGAAAACGCGTGAACTCGTACATGCAGCAACTAGTGGGTTCATCTACCACTAATTCAATTATAAAGTCAGTTTCTCCTAAACCTCCTAGGACGCATTTATTTCTGGGACGACTTGATCCTGCTACAACTGAAAGTGATATAATACATTACTTAGAAGCAAAAGGTGTTCAGACTATACATATTAGATGCCTTTCCGGGTCTGATTCTAGTACAAAATCATTTCATATTGTTCTACACGAAGGTTCTAAGGAATTAGATAATTCGCCGGCATTTTGGCCGGAAGGTGTTACTGTTAAAAGGCTCCTCCTAAATTCAAATGCTAGGGAATGGCTTCGATCTAAGGATAGATCATGTTGACTTAAATCGGACTCTAAATCAGTAATTAATCAGAGCTATTGCAATACTAACAATAGTAATTTCTTACTTTCTTGTTTATCACTTAATTACCGCGGCTTGTTAACCGATATTGAAAGTTACCTCTATTAATCTAATACTATTGTCATTTTCTGATGATCTCATGTTTTTAACAGACACTTGGTTAACCAAAGATGTTAACAATGATTTTCTAAATATCCCTTTATATAAAATAGTTGCACGTAAAGACAAACAATCTGAAATACATGGTGGTACTCTCATACTTCTTAATTCCAAACTGAATGTGAGAACTACTGAAGTTAATACTATAAAATGTGATTTCCTTTGTGCAACGATACTAGATTTTTTCCTGCCTGCACTGCTTGTTATATGTGCTTACCTTCCCTAATTGGTAGTAAATATGTGGTTGATCCCAAATTATTTGATACCTGCCTTAAAGACATCATTCGTCTATACAAAAGGTACAATCAATCTCATTATTATTGCAATAATGAAATTCTAATGTGCGGTGATTTCAATCTTCTAAGTATTGACTGGAACTCTTGTGCCTCGAATATGATTTTCGGGAACAATTTTCTTGACATTTTTTCCTCTCATAATTTTTTTCAGCATGTTGATCAACCTACTCATTCAAAGGGAAATATATTGGATTTAGTACTTACAAATGGGACAACTATTTGTGATCTTCACTACTCTCATACTATCTGCTCCGATCATGAAATTATTGTTTTGCCTAACACTAGAAATAGGGGTTCGCTTTACTATTGTCTGCCTAAATTCACTTTTTTAAAAGGATGTTTTGAATCATTCAGCCTTTATCTGAAGCAATTTCATTACAGCCCTACTTCACAATTCAATCCAAATATCTTATTGAATGATTGGCTTCACACTATCATCAGTGGTATGGCCTTCTTCATTCCTAGAAAACGTAAAAAAGGCGATGTTTACCACATTATTTTTCCTCGCATTCGGTACACTTATTTAATAAGGTTAAAACTGAGCGCCGAAAATACTCTCGTCATTATCCGCAACGTGGTAATTAACAGTTTTTGAGTCTTCAACAAGAACTTTCAGACTCTGTTGAACTGGACAGCCTGGGAATGTTTTCCTCATTTAAACATTTTAATGTGAACATGCTCATAAATATATTCTCAATCTTGCAAACTATGCAACAATTCCTGAGACGATGAATCTTAACAACCTTTCTGCTACGTCCTCTTTTGAAATTGCTCAACTCTTTAACTCATATTTTATTACGAACTTCAGTAATCCGGGTTCTTTTGATTACTACGATTGGAGAACTATTCAATTTACACCAACAGCTGATCAATTAACTTTTCAAAACCTTGTTATATCTTATGGAGACGTATTCAAGCAATTAAGTTCAAGCTCGTCCTCAACTGTCCATGCTGATGGAATACCACAGTAGTATGTATTGCGTTCCATTACGTGGTACATTCGACCTTTTGACCTGGCGGGGATGTCTGTGATGTAGTTGTATACTTTGGCCGTCTGTGTACCTCTGACGTCATTGGAACATATTCTCTTTTGTTATAATATTTGTTGGCAAATACATTTGTTTGCAGTTTAATGTTTAAATGTAGCCAATTTTTTTATTCATATTACATAAATAATTGACCATGTATATTGGCGGGGGGTGTATCTCTGACGTCATTGGAATATATTCTGTTTAGTTGTAATATTTGTTGGCAAATACATTTGTTTGTAGTCTATTGTTAAAAATGTAGCCAATTTTTTTGTGCATATACGTTTTTGGAATTACATAATTAATAAGTCAAAAATCCCATGAGATTAGAATTGCTTGCAGTCTATTGTTTAAAATGTAACTAATTTGTTTACTTGCTTATTTACGTGGCCTAATTTAGTTTACATACTTGTTTTTTATTAATATACATGACATTTGAAATACCACATTAATTTAGTTTACATACTTATTTTACATAGCAGAGGTTGCAACAAAAACTCAGTTAGCTATTACCCATGGGGCAACTGCGACTGATGAATTTGCTTTGGCTGCAACATCCGCTCACCCTAGATCGGGTTCATTGTACGCGCGCGATCACGAGAAATGCAGTGCAAATTTTGTGGTCGCAGCCATATTTGGGGAAGTTGCAGTGCAGCGAATGAATTATGTCGATGGTGCTTAGGTAGAAGTCATTTCAGCAGATGCTGTAACGATACGGCAAAAGTAAACCCAACTACGAATTTCCATTAAGAAATTCCGTCAGTCTGGACGATATTACCCCTATGGCAAAGGAAGACATGCAAAGCAATCGCGACATGTTTAAAGCATTGAAATTGTGGATGCCCTTAGGCTAAATTCATTCATTTACGGATAGTGTTTCAACGCATAGTTTAATGAATAATTTTTCCAAAATTTTGCCAAGAGGATAACACTGAGCAAGCAAAACGTCAAATCTATTGAGATGGCAAATGGAATTTCGGCAGTAACAATTGGCAAATGGTGCACAACAGTTAACACTGAAAACGGAGTTTTGCACAAGTTTGAATTCAGCGTAATTAAAAATTTGCCCATCGAATATTGGTTGGTATGAATTTTCTTGTAGGTTTGCAAAAGTTGTGATGCATTTTGATGGTAGTAGTGAAGATCTTTCTCTTGTGACCGTGGAAAACAACCAGAGATCGAACTCTCCTGTGCCAAAAACGGAACTGACCCCTGATCAGATAGAGATTAGCTGTTTGACGAATTCAAAGACATTTTTTATCAACCTCCTAAAACTTCTAAATAAAAGTATTTTGATCCTCCCCTGATCATTAATCTGAAAGAGGGTGCTAATGTAAAACCACAGACCGTAATACGAAACACCAATTATTCATTCAAAACAAGTTCAAAGAACTTTTGGACAACGGAGTAATCCGAAAATCAAATATTTCGTATAAATCTAACGTGTATGTGGTAGAAAAGCCTGACAAATTCCAAATAGCAATTGATTACTGCCCTTTGGATCAAGTAACAGTTTTTGATGCATTTCCAGTACCACACCAGGAAAACCAAGTTCATAAATTGACAGATATCAAAAGAAATTTTTCCAAAGTCGATTTCAGTGAAATCTATTATCAAATACCGCTGCATCCGGTAGACTCGGAAAAAACAGCAGCTACCTCAAGAGCTGGAAAACACATATTTGGTCCTTTTCCATATTGTGGGTACCTAATTGATGATTAGTTGATTGTAGGCAAACCTGATTTTGAAAATTACCAAGAAACACGCGCGTTTCTTAAGCATGTAAGACATCTCTGATTATCTCTTAAAAAAGAAAAGTGCCAGTTTCTGTGACAAGAGTTAACTTTTTGGGTCAACTGATCGAAAATGACCGCATTTCGCCAGACCTGGATCTTTTCAAGCCGATTTTGGAGTTTGGACGACCTAAGACAAAGCGGCTTTAGAACAATGCCTCGACATGATGAACTTCTATAGGGAATACATTCCACGATTTGCCTGTAAATCTGCTGTGCTTTATGATTTGAAATTTTATGCTGTCGAGAAATCTAAAAATTGGTCCAACGCGTGTGAGAAGGCCTTTATCCAATGCAAAAATGATTTAGCAGCTGCAATACTCAACGTTCCTGATTATACGAAACCGCTTGTTTTGAGCACTGATACTTGCAATAAGGGGGGTTCTGGAACAAGGTGGGCAGCAAATATACTTTGTATACAGACAACTTCGTGGGTTCGAAAGGCGGGCTCACGTAAATGACAAAGAAGGCCTTGCAGTAGTTTTCTGCATCGATAAGTTAAGACAATTTCTCGTGGGCCATCAATTTACATTACAAGTAGACAATCGCGCTATAGATTCTGTATTTCGAAACCCCAAACCGTCACCAAAACATCTGCGCTGGCAGTTACTCCTCTCTAGCTACTCATCTAAAGTTGTGAGGAAAAAGAGAACAGAAAACGTCGTTGTCGTTGCACTTAGAAGGGATTCTGCATTGTTTGCATGATAACTTAGACTCATGGAAAAAATCACTTCTAACCCAAATTCACAGCATTCAACATGATTGCGATGCCATGATTTCAAACTTAAAGAAAGAGGGTATTACTTGGAATGGCATGGTAACAGATGTTTGTACTTTCAATCAATCGTGTGAAACTTGTGCTGAAGTTAAAGCAAAAATCAATACTGATCCCATCACGGGATCAAGAACTGATCGCCGTTGATTTTGTTGGTCCACTACCACAAACACCAGAAGGATTCCAGTATTTTAACTCGATTCCCAGAGGTATATGAATTAAAAGATATTACATCCAACCCAGCAGTGTCTTGTCTAGAAGTCTATGCCTCTCGATATATAGATGTTAAATCCTTATTGTCAGATCGTGGTTCTCAACTAAAATCAACTAAGTTTTTATAAGCTTGTTTAAAGTTTGGAATCAAGAAAATAAGGACAACATCATACCATCCTCAAGGGAACTTCTTGTGCGAAAGATTTCATCGCAATTTGTGTACCAAAATAGAGCTCTATTTGAAAGAATCTGGAAAATCCGCTGCATATTAGTTGAAAGGGTTGCTTGTTATTTCAACGAATTTAGGCGAACTACTCATTCTTCAACTGGCTATTCGCCTCACAAACTTATGTTTTCCTGTCCACAATCAAAACTGGATATAGCAAAGAAGAACATTTCTCATTCACTTCGAATAAATGCTGTACGGCATCATTCTTCTTCGTGGCAACCAACGGTTGGAGCTACAGTCTTTATTCGCTCCCCATTACCATTTCGCAAAGGACACTCTCTGTCTCATGAAAAAGGCAAATGTGGAAATAGAATAAATATATTTATTACCTTTCTTGCTTGCATGTATTTTTGATAAAATATATTAAATTTTACGAAATTCCATCACATATGTTTGCTGCTTAATAAGAAAGCTTGTTGAGGTGTGCTTATAAGTATTAAGTTATTCACAACAGCTTAAGAATCGAATAAATTTAAAAGCAATGACCTTCCTAGGTTACTGCAATTACATTTAAAGTAGAGAGCAACGTGATAATGGTCACACATTTTCCTTCTCTGTTCGTACTTGCCCTGTCTGCTGGTCAATTGTTCAGTCTTGGTTTCGGGCCAGTCTTGTGATTCAGTCCAACTAACGCTGGTCACATTCGCGTAATGAAATTTAAGAGCAAATTTTTCTCATATTAATCAAATTGAATACTGAATAGAGATATTATAGACATATTTTAGTTCAGCAACTATATGAGCCATTTGATAGGAAAAGGGCCCTTAGAGTGAAAAGCATGAAAATGTGTCATTCACAAAAATAGTTTATAACTTAATTTTTTACCAAAATTGAGTTCACTTCAGTTTTGAAGAGGCACATCCTGAATCTTATAATCACACAGAATTAGTTCTAGTGATCATTTAATAAAATAATTGCTCATTTTAATGAACTGGCCATGTCAAGTAACTACAGCGGGCATTATTTAGAATCACTGGTGCAGCTTTTTCTTGACCAGTATGGCTAAGCCTAATGATGTTCGAGTTGTAGTCTGTGGAGATGATAGTCAGGGGCTATATTCTGAGCTTGATGTAGATTTCTATGGTGTCCATTTTGAAGATCTAGAAACACTTTCTAATTCTTCTGCAGCTGTTTGGCATTTGCAAGGATGCTAGTAACACCCAGATCAATTATGTGTTTGATGAATCACAGAGAATTGGAGTTAATGGAAGTAATGCTCATTGTCCTAATTCGGTGGTGTCAATGTTGCATCACTTTTTTGAGCAGCTCTCCAGCCATGAATCAGAGTGTCACCTACATGCCGACAACTGTGTCAGTAAAAATAAAAACAGCACAGTTGCGGCTATTTGGCCTGGAGATTAATAACTGGATTGAATGAGAAAATAACTTTTTCGTTTATGTTGGTTGCCATATAAGATGAGTGTTGGATGGTAACTTTGGACTCTTGAAAAAGTTATCTTAGAACTGATGTTGATACTGTATGCCCACGAAAAAAGGTAGCAAATAACTCCTCTCAGACCAATACCGCTAAAATGTATCCGTGAGAATGAAGAGAATGGGATATTAAGTTAGTTACTTTGCTTAAACCAATCCCAGGTATTAGAAAGTATCAGTATTTCACCTTCAGTAATGATCAGAAGGGAAAAGTTTCAGTCAAGTGCTTCTGTGATGAGGACAAAAATGTTGTAAACATTCTCAAGCGTGGTGTTACTGTAAGAAAAGTGGTTCAAATGCAGCCTCCTGAAATTATCCAGCCACCTGGGCTGACAAGAGAAAGAAAGCAGTATCTTCATACCAAAATAAGCAGCATGTCTCGCCAAAATTTCGTGATATTTCGTGCCCGTCCCCTTGAAAATTATTATTTACCATTCAAAAAAATTCGAAGTCATTTTTTTCATATATCAATATTTTGTATCTCTTACTTTATGAAGAAAATAAGTGTTTTGGTACAACGATTTGACTTTTTATGTCCTTCATAACCTATACTAGACATTCAACTATAACTTGGGTACATAAAACCAATTTTCATGAAATTCACCCTAAGGACTTTTTTCCTACCAAATGGCTCATATTATAATTACAAATAAAATACAATACAAAAGCAGGTATTTAATCAAATTGGTCCTCATCCAGATCAAAATGGAAAAGTTAGTCCCAGTGCGGCAGGAATCTAAATGAGAAACTATATTTTGTAATTTAGATAGATTTTGTGAAAGATCATTGGTTAAGCACTTACTATCTTTGAGCATCATTTTCAATAGATATCTTACGAATACATTTACGACTTTGTTGTGTTGTGCTGTGCCTATTGTGTGACACAATAGGCTTTTGTTGTTGGGTTGTGTGAAAAATCTCACAAGCCTGATATACAATGCTGAGCAAATGTTTTGAAACACTATGCATAACCAGAGATGGACATGGATCGAAAATGTAGGCTTAAGCCTTGCCCGGCCCAAGAAGGTTTAGGCCCTGATCGAATCCGGCCCGGCCCAATTAAGGTTAATGCAAACTCGGCCCATTTTAGGCCCATTTTCATAATACTTGCAAAAAAATTCTTTAATTTAGTAGTTTTTTCCACAAAAATTTCCTATGATAGAGATAATTCTAATAAAATCAATGTATATGATACTAATGTAAAATCTTGAAAATGTAAATTTTATTTTTCAACTTTCTAATTATAACTTAGATAAAATTAAATGTATTTGGCGCGCTGTTACGGAATAGTTAGTTTTTTAAAATTCGGCCCGAACCAGGGTGGCAAACGGGTCGACAAAACCCGCAGTTGGGTCAAATAAAAGTTGGGTCGGCTCATAGGTCAAAATTTTGAAAATTGCCGGGTCAGAGAAATGTATTGTTTGAAGGACTTCCCTGAAATACTAGGGGAAAAATACCCATGCATTTCCATTTAGTATACAATCTACTATGCTATATAAAAACCACTTTTAAATTAATATTAATGACATTGTTTCATGTTAGTTTTGTCAAACTTTTGCAAATACAACTCGGGTTAAAAGCTGACTGTCTGACCCATGGTTCGAGTTGTGGGTCAAAATACTATGAGTGGGGTCGGGAATTGGGTCAATTGTCTGAGGTCGGATTGGGTCGTGGGTTAAAATATGTGACCCGTTTGCCACTCTGGCCCAAACCCGGCCCAGCACACGGGCTGCCCGGCCCATGTCCATCTTTGTGTATAAAAAAATTTCTGCCGATAATTCCTTTTTCAAATATAATTTGGCTGCAGAAAACAACAAAAAATCATGTAAAGTGATTAGTATTTCTACACAATTTTTGTCTCCACTCACTCAACGGTTTTAAAAATATGGGCTCTTAAATTTAATTAAATTATATTCATTACACGAAATTTAATTTAAGATTTATTAGCCCTCTAGTGGATGCATTTACTAGTGTAGATGAAAAATTATTTTGAAATTAAATTGACTTCATTTTACCTCCATTTCTGTTTGAAATCAAAGCTACCATGACTCATTACAAAAACACTCTAAGTGTGAGAGTTCAATGACTTATATTTGTATATGTTTTTTCAGAAACATATTAAGGATGGAAGCCTATCATTTCTATATTCTTTGTTATTAATATTATTACTTTAAAAAATTCAAACTCAAATTCTTCTCTGAACTTTGAACTTTAGCCATAAAAAATATTTCTTTGAAAATCAATATACTGTATAATTATATTGTAGTTTATTTGTCGAATTAACTTACTGCCAACAAACAGTAGAAAGTAGAAACAAATGGTGGCTTAATACTGGCTCAAGATGGGAATATGTCAGTGGTAAATTTTTAAGACTGTATGACCATGACCCAGTTAACTCAAAATAACTGAATGGAGCAAGTGGTTCNGGGAATATGTCAGTGGTAAATTTTTAAGACTGTATATATGACCATGATCCAGTTAACTCAAAATAACTGAATGGAGCAAGTGGTTCAGAAGAAGATGACATTGACCCATTTATATCAGTTTATCACTCAACTGCTTAATATATGTTCATTTATTAAAGTTCAAACTAAAGGTTTTGTCAGTTAAAGCAAATGCTTGATGCGGGAACTTCAATAAGTACCGGCTTGAGGCGGATACGTGTTGCATATTTTAGAAGAGATGGAACCGTGTCTTGATTTATATCGTACCGTGCTGTGCTCATGTCGTGCCAGTGCTAATTTTTACAGAAAATTTT
>CABFPE010000133.1:1113379-1125632 GCA_900660155.1 Hofstenia miamia | reverse complement strand
GACTACAGCGTCAAAATTGACTTCACAGTAACCTTCCGAAGTTATTCTACTCCAAGGTTAAAATTGCTTAGCTCTAGACAGGTCAATGACATTTCAGATATCAAAGGAAGGTCTAATCCTTTGTTTACATAAAGCAAATATTGAAATGCTGTTAAAGTGGTATGTTTTTATCAATTACATTTATCGCTCTAAAAATAGGGAAAATTTGGGCTGTCTAAATATATAAAGTTGAGAGCTAAAATATAAAAAGTGAAGAAGAGACAAAGAAGAATGCTATAATGTATAAGGATAAGCTCAGTCAAATATAGTAGATGCACTATTTTTCGACGGATGCCAAACTAATAAATCAGAAAGTCATCCAAACATATAAAATGCACTATTTTGTAGCGGATATTGTAGTGGCCTGTATGGGCCATATTTTATATATCCTCGACTATCGCTATCACTGAATGCAAACATATATTAACACAAAATGTTGTTAATGCAATTTTGAGAATTTATGGCATTAAAATTGTTGATATTAAATAAATATATTTTATTTACAGTGATTTAATTAAAATTGAAAGTACTACTGAAATTTCAAGCAAATTTCAGAAATATAATATTCGTAAAATCGATGCAAGATTAACACCTAGGTACAAGATGAAGAAAACTAAATATTTAGAAAGCAGTTGAATATCTTAATAGTATAGTGGAAGGTTCAATTTTGGGCTTCAAAGAACGGCCAGTGTTCCTCAGAAACTAATTCATATTCTTCAACCTACATATATACCAGTTTAGAATTTTCAAATCCTTTTAATTTTTAATATTAAAATAGCTAAGCTTAAAAATATAAATGAATGAATACATGCTTTTAATTAATGTCCCTTCATACAATGGTAGCTGTAAATCTAATGTAAAATATTTAGATTTTCTTGTCAATCTGCATATATTTAAAATTGTGTTAATAAGTCTATGCTCTATTTATATTTATTTGAATATATGCAATTGTAACGATGTAATTCAAGTTGGAAATGACAAAAAAATAATTATATATAGAAATATATTTTAGCTGCTCAAAGACATTTATAGGGCACATTTTATAAAAATTCACAGAACGTTGTTACAGGTATTATGAAATATTTCAATATATAAAATAGTAAACTATAATATGATTTACCTCATTACTGCATTGTACTGCTATGTTTGCAAAGTAGAGAAAAAGACGAGCGCCTTACTATGTTTTACCTCAAAACATGCTTTGTAGTTAATATAAATGGACAATTTGCTCAATTAAATAAACGTTAAATCAAAGCTGTTTAAATATAAATATAGACTTTAGATATCAGTCTATCAGATTCCGAGAGTGAAGCATTAATACCTTCTCTTCTCGAATGTCTGTGTTATGAAATTCAAAAATTTTAATGGAATTTCCCTTGATTTGAAAGGGTGAATTCAATGCAATTTTGCTCAATTAATTTTTGAAGTTTTTCTAAATTTCAGTAGTTATATAGAATCAGTAGCTTTCGAATTTCAACAATCCGAGAGTGAAGGAACATTATATGATATTGCTTGCCCATTAAAGCCAAAAATAAATTTTATCAATGTATTAAGATAGCTAATAAATCACATTTTAAAGCGCCATCTATCGACAAGGAAAATCTTACTACTAAAATATTTCGTGTAATGGATAAAATGTATAACACTTATGTTACATGTTGTCGTATGTCTTCTAGTATTAATCGTCAATAAGTTATGGTTGCAGAATGTATTTTAGCTAGATAACATGATCTATGATACATTGGTGTAGAACATTTTGTTTTAAAACTTACTATGACTAATTCAAGTTCGAATTTCAGTCAAGGTATTGAATGAGTATAAGGGCTCATGACGGCCTAAGGATAACCGGAAAATTTTCATTCCTAAAAGAATGAATGCAAGAGATCGAATTTTAAATGAAAAGAGCTGATTTTGGATGGAACGGATCAAAAGTTCAATGATCAAGACTATAGTCGCTACAATGCTATTGCATGATTTCTGTTAATGTGATGACTAGCTGCATTTAAAGAAAATAACAAACATTAACTTCATCTTAGCCGCTATGTAAGTATTAAATTTTGTTTGCTATTGATAGTTGCAAGGTAAACAAATTGACATTTTCTTTCATCATCAGTAAATTCAATAGTCTAGTACTGTTCTGAATTATGAATTAACCTTTTGTCGTGTGTCATTCCTATAATATTACCATTAACTTTGTTGCTATAAATAATATAAGCAAACATTTAATAAATTAATATTTTACAAGACAATAAATTTATTTCAACAACAACATATTTCGTAGTTAAAACGTTTCCTTTAGTAAAAAAGTCTTCTGCTTTATAATTTTTGTCAATGCAATACACTATTAGTAATTATTGTTGGAAATTTTGTTTTCTCATTATATTTAGATTATTATAGGTATTACCAGGCCCAGTATTAAGTGTAATATTATATTAATATAGTTAAAAATGTTTATGTACAAATTGCAGAAGGCATATTATTAATGGAATATTTTAAAGAAGAATATATACTGCATGTGTTAAATATATTTCGCTAAAAACATAATTATTATGAAAATATCAAATCAAATCTGTGATTTATCGAAAACAAGTGTTTGAAACATTTTGGCAGCAGATTCGTCGGATTGCTTTGCTCTTTGGATTTCTAGAGTTTCATCTGTAACGATTAACTCATTCAAGTAGTCCTTTACATGCTGATTTCCAAAATCTAAAATTCTGTTAGCTTCAATTGTATGCCACCGCTCTTGCCTAGCGAAAAAACGCTCTTGCCCAACTAAACGAGAGCGTGCAATATTCAGCTTTCCCAAAACTTGCATTCGTGCAGCTTGCTGCATGGCGTTTACTGTTATCACTTCTAGATCTGCATTTTCTTCAGCTTCCTCCCTATCTTTAGTAATTTTTAAGCTCTTCTCATACACTCTGCATATTCTATTACCATCACGATCCAAATAGTTCAAAATTAGTTGAAAACACACGTCTTCTCCAATGGAATTTCTCTCTATCCCACTCTTTATTCCAAACTCTATGCCAAATTCCTTGCTTTGGGTTATGTTCCCAATTTCGAATGCTTGATAGCTATTGGACTTGTTCTTAAGAGATCCATAGTTACGAATGTAGAATTGTTTTGGTAGCACTAATGTCGCTTTCAAGTTCATTGCAATAAGCCTATCATCAATGATCTCCCGAAATTCTCCTCCAAGATCTATAGGATCCACAATTTTTACAGTTCCATTAGTGGCTGCAACTGCACCTCCAAGATGCGAAATTTTACTGCTTTCTCCAATAGTTAGTAGAGATATTGAAATACCATTATCTTTGGCATATTGACCAACATCGTTATAAAAATCAACTGCGCTAGAGTCAGTGAAGTTTATATGAGTTTGTAAGTTTATACTTGCAAAGTACTATGCTTGCCACTATTATACAATCAGGTAAACAAATAATATATATATGAAATTTGTAATTTGTCTTTACCAATGAAAAATTAATTCTCAGTTAAGTTTTCAGACAGAAGTAATATAGAGACTATAATTCGAATTCAAGAGTCAGCATACTTAACTTTGCTGACACTGTTTAATTTAAAAAAAAAAAAATTTAAGTTTTTTATGCTCATATTTGTTGAACTTCACTGACTTTGTTGCATACAAGCTTCCAAGTCCCTCATTCGCCTGANCCTTTAAAATTTATAAATATATTGCGCGACATTTTTAACATTTACATATATTGAATAGTATTATTTTAATCAATTTCACTCAAAGAGATTGGTAATGACTTCTATTATATATTTAGCAATACAGTGCAGCTAGATAGTGTACAACAAACACCCATTTTTATGAAATAGAGCTGCACTGAATGAATTGTCCTTGAAAAGCACTTTAAGTTCGTAATAATCTACTGATACATTGTTCGCAGTTTACAGTAAAAGTATTGATCAAATCGGAAATCGACAAACACTGCCACATGGAGCTATTGTTTTGTAGGAGAATGATATATTTTTTATGACTACAGCGTCAAAATTGACTTCACAGTAACCTTCCGAAGTTATTCTACTCCAAGGTTAAAATTGCTTAGCTCTAGACAGGTCAATGACATTTCAGATATCAAAGGAAGGTCTAATCCTTTGTTTACATAAAGCAAATATTGAAATGCTGTTAAAGTGGTATGTTTTTATCAATTACATTTATCGCTCTAAAAATAGGGAAAATTTGGGCTGTCTAAATATATAAAGTTGAGAGCTAAAATATAAAAAGTGAAGAAGAGACAAAGAAGAATGCTATAATGTATAAGGATAAGCTCAGTCAAATATAGTAGATGCACTATTTTTCGACGGATGCCAAACTAATAAATCAGAAAGTCATCCAAACATATAATTCAAGAGTCAGCATACTTAACTTTGCTGACACTGTTTAATTTAAAAAAATTTAAGTTTTTTATGCTCATATTTGTTGAACTTCACTGACTTTGTTGCATACAAGCTTCCAAGTCCCTCATTCGCCTGACCGTCAGTACAAAGAATAATTTTAGAACCATGAAAATACGAACATGACGCGACGGCTAGAAGAAGTGCAGGCCCCAATGCGGTATACCCATAAGGTGATAGATTTCTTACTGCTTTGGTCAATCCGGCTTTCGTTCGCCTGATTGCCAAAGGCTTAGGAATATTTCTACCAATTTTAATAATTTCTTCTTTGTCATCTATGACATTTCCGGTGATTAGTTTTTGTTCACCTGTATATTTAAAAATTGAAGCAATACCGTTCAAAATGGAAGAGTTTATTGGGTCATGATGCGATACTGTTGACCCAAATGTAATCAGAGAAATTTTGACGTTAGGTCTATGTGTAAAGAGATAGTCAATTTGTTGCAAAACAGCCTCCTAAAATAGACAATCATAGAGTAAATATAAAGTTCAAGTGATTTGTTATTTCGACTTTCATAAAGTTGCTTCAGTGTAGGAAACGGGTCAAGACGGATTGTGGGTCACTCTTAGACGGTTCGAGTCACGGGTCAATTATAATATGTGGATGGAAGACTACTAAAACAATTTAAGAAGTCAAGCATTTGACCTTTGAAATTCTTAAAGTTTTTTAACAATTTCTTATTTTTTATTGATTTCGTATTGTTTTCATTTAAACTTTTGCTAAGAAATTTTGTTCGTATTATAGTAGCAGCCCTTCTTTGTTGGGATCGGGTCGTGGGTCATGGTTCGAGGGGCAAATGGCGAGTTAAAAGAGTGTGACTCATTTCACACCCTGCTTGCTTTGCATTTAATGATTAGAAAAATACATCACATGTATAGTCTAAGCTAAGGCATTCGAAAGTCTTCAGTTGATATGATTAGCAAACAAAATCTTAAAAGTACATGTATTTCAGGAAATCAATACCAGTTACCTTTAATGTATTCAGACGTGTAAAAGATAAATCCGCGGATCCTTGGTAAATCTTATTATTCATAGAAGTAGATGTATCAATGCAAAAACATATTAATGTAGTGTCATTAAGATCAACTTTTGAATCCGATCGTGCGTCAGATTTTTTGCTTGACCTTGCATTTTCATTTATAAAATAGCTTGTATCGTTCTCATCGCCAAAACTGGTAAGCACTTTAGCTGAATTCAATTCTCCACAGTATTTGCAAGTCCAATTGAGTTCGGACGAATGATCATTAGGAAGAAAATTTCCGATAGTTGCTATTGCTGGACAGCTATTGCATACAGTGGGTTGTGAAGGACAAACATAACTATGTAATTGCAAATTTTTAAAATCGATTTTAATCACATTAGTATCTATCTTGCGTGATTTTTCTTGAAATTCCTTCTTTGCCTTATCTGATATTCCTTCATTTTCAGATTCTGAAGAAGAGTCGTCATACACATAAACAAATTTTGATCCACAATGCATAATTATTACCTGAACAAACAGTATGTGAATAAATTTTGTTCCGTCACGATTGTGAAATTCTAATTTGAATTAACGCAAGATGGCATTACCGAATATATTTAAAGAGAATTTTGATTGCTGTAGAAAGTACTTTGTATTACTAATTGCAATAAACGTTTCTAATCAACTTCTTGAATAGTTTATTGCTTAAAGTGCAAAATTTGTACAAACCAAGGAGCCATTTTAATATTTCAAAATCTTTAAAAAATATTTTTAGAAAAGTTAATTCAACTGTGTAGTGTGTGCCTGTTTTATATATCTTTAAATTTAAAATTTAATCGCATTACTGAATCTTGATTGGTTTGACGTCATTTTGTGTTTAAAATTATATGCGCTATTTCTTTCGGAAGGTCATTCAAAAATAAATTTTGATAGAATACCAACATTTCTAACCAAAACGAACTTTGCTTTCCCATTTTCAAGTATAGTAATTCTCGCGTCTTAATTAACATCAAAATGATGTTCACAGACAAATAATACATAATTTGGAAAACCACGATTTTCGCATTGATGCAGATCATTAGAAATCATATGCTCTCTAAAAATATTAAATTTCAATACTTATAGTGATCCATTTTGTTGGGAACTACATAATTTATTAACTTTAGACCACTAGCCACATTGGCTGATCATTAAAAAATTCAAACAAAAATTTAATGAATTTTTTGCTTTTCATTCAAGTAGAAATAATTTAGGGTTAGTCCATACAAGATTTTGTGGCAGTTACTTTTTAATTTATTCGCTATTATTCAAAATTGTGTAAAACTTTTAAAAACACTTAAAGACAATGTTTATAAAAAATAAAGTCGTTCAATCTTAGTAAGAAACAAATGTTAGAGCATTATTATATTAGATTTCAGAACATTTTGCTCAATATCAAGGACGACCAAAACCCCGTGTGACCCCATGCAGAATTCATCTGTTAAGCTCTCTCTATTTAAACTACAATAAACATACCTACTACCTAATTGTTTTATAGAAACATGTACTGTATTCCGATATATCTGCAATTCGAGCTACAAAATATTTTTGCTTAAGTGTTATTTGAATAAAAAAATACAATGCATTGCATCGCAAAAATTTGCTCTGACTCAATGGGTTTGGAATATCTTTGCCCATATCCAGAAACAGTTAAAGATATTTTTTGCCTCCATGGGCTCAAAACCTTCTAAATACATGAACACTAGGTATGGAGAGAATTTAAATCTTTTTTAAAAATTTTCAAAGAAAATTTGTTAATATTTTCAACAACCTCTGCTACAGCAATACGCTTTAATAGAAGTTTTCAACATTGCATAAAAGTATGATCCCAATAGACCTACCCATGCCCCAAGATTTTCATATTTTGTAATAGGCTGGAGAAAATTCTTTTTAAACGTGAACAAACGGTTTGTCCTTTAAAATGGTTAACAGGTTGTTTAAGGTAAAGCATGTTAAATGTCATTTTTTCTAGAAAAAAAGTTTGCTAATTTGATGTATATAGTTGTTTTCAACAAAATTAATCCATTTTTAAATACAAATCAGCTTTAATTGGAGCACAACTTCTTGGACTCTGATTTTTTAGCAACTCAGTTGCTTCCAAACAAGAAAATTGTTGAGCATATATATAGTGAGAAAAACCTCAATTGAATTAGAGAAAACATTATCAACATTTCAAATAACTCCGTTGAAATTTATTTACCGCCAAATCTGCATTATTATAGTACAACTTTGATTTGCTACTAGCAGTTCACTCTATTACATTTAGATATAAAAGTTGGGAGTAGGTATAATTTAGACTATTTTAGCGGCTGAAGCAGTTAGTAGCCGTAACCCAGACAAGCTCATACTGTGTCATGTGCACAACACGCAGCCCTGGTTGAACGTGTTTATGAGCCTGCTATTGCACAGGGGCTCATCAATGCTAGACAAAGGCTGTAGAACATGGACATTAGTTATGGCCAACGAGAAATATAGTTTCTTAGTCAGCCTTAATAATGGCTGCATACGGTTAGGTGAGACATGTAATTATATTTAAGAATATATATCTAAAATTTTTCTCACTGCAATTTGATTTGAGCTGAGACAATTGTATAATTACATAAATACACTTAAATTTATTACTTATTTATCCACAAAATTTGCTAACTGTATTGGACAGTGTAGTGACGGTGCATCAGTGTTGTCCGGGAAGAATGCTGGAGCTCAAAAGTTTGTTAGAGACGCAGTGATATTCCCTGTCTTTACGTACATTGTCATAGTCACCGATTGAATCTTGTCTTAAAGAATTCCTGTGCTAATGTTGTAGCTGCATCTGATTTTTTTTGCTCATAAAGGAAACGGATATCTTTATTAATCAATCTATAAGTGACAAGGTGTTTTTCATGACATTCAAGTGGATGCTGACAAAGAAGCACTCAAACTGCCTCAGAATTGTGATCATAAATGGAATTTTCGTGAGGCGCTTATTTCAGTCATTCATAGTCGCTACAAAGAATTCATAGACCCTTTTCAAACTATTCCTATATAAAAACATTAAAGCCTGAAGTAAACTCAAAAGCGAAGGGACTCTTGCTAAGTTGAAAGCGATTACCTAATTTAATAGGCCTTGTATTATTCAGCAGTCTATTTTCACAACTGGGGCCATTATCTTGCATTCTTCAAACTTCTGACATGGATATAGTTAAATCATTGCTTATATGTGAGAGCCACATAATTGCTTTAAAAGAAAAACGAAGTGAAAAATATTTTTCAAAGATCTGGGCACTTGTTGAAAAATTGGCAAACTCTGTTGGAGCACTAACCACTGATGAACGAAGATGAAAAGAGTCAGAAAATATAACACTGATGGATTTCCTGGTAGACTCTGTTACTGGTCAGAGGCCCAAGTTGTCTAGCAATCCTCACCCTAAGAAATGTGCTCAAATACAAATATTTTATCCAGTAATAGACAACATTATAAATGAGATGGCAATGCGTTTCCACAATAATGAATCGCTACCGATTATTCGCAGCATGTCAGCCTTATATCCGCTAAATGATGACTTTCTCAATCCTGAAAAGTTGTCATTATTTCAAATGACTGCCAATATTACAGGCGATTTGCAACCAGAGACTACTGTTCTACGCAACATTTTGGGAAAAACTAATAGTCCACCAAACGACATCCGCGATCTTATGATATTTATTAAGACAATGAGACATGCCTTTCCAGCAATTATTCAAAATGATACGAAATGCATTGACTCTGCCAATTGCGAATGTTATATGTGAAAGATAGTTTTCTTTTCTCAGAAGAATACATAGTTTCTTGCGTTCAAAAATTTCGGAGGACCGTCTTTCATACTTCGTATTAATGTCCATTGAAAAAGATCTGTTTATGAAAGTGACCACTGAAGAAGCTGTAGATGTTTTTGCAAATCTCCCAGCTTTACGATGTAGCCTGCAAGCAAAGTGCGCGATGCCAAGAAGACTTGAAATAAAATATTAATTATGATTTTGTTACTTATATATTTTTATGTTTAGAAGTGTTCAGCAAATAACAATATTCTTTTTTTTCTGTTATCTTTATGTTTGCTAATAAATTCATACTTACTTTTGAATGGGACTGAATTTTGATGCTTTTGTATTTCCAAATTTTCTTTAAAATAACAGTACTCTGTCAAGATATAAAAGTCAGTTTAGCCCCTCAAAATGTTAAAAGCTATACTCGCCCCTGGGAATACAGCTCTATTAAATGCTTAGCTGTAGTGATGCTTCATAATTTATGTACTATATTTCAAAGGATTTCAAATGGTATATTATTTACAATCTTGCGATCTACATTTTTTAGTGATACAAGCAGTTGAAATTATATACCAATAGGCCTACTACGACTTTTGAATCAATTTGTAGTATTTGTTGCAATACAAACTTTCAATTCTATTCAATTGATATAAAAATTAATAACAATAATAATTAATTACAAGTTTTTAACCAATTACAAATGTATATGCTAGAATATAATTTTTCTTTTACAATTACGATTTTATAGAAAAATGTTGGTATAAAAGGCTCGAGATTTGAAATCTGACTCGAGTCGACTCAAATTTCAAGAGACTGACCTGACTCAAAGTAAAAATATCCGACTCACAGAACCCTAGGACAAAACCCTCTGGGAAGTCAGACAACACTCTTGACAACAGAGCTAAAACAATACCAGTTTGTAGAAATTCAAATGTTAAATTCAATTATTTGAACTTCATTTTCAATTGTGACACTTGAAACTAGTCTAAAATTTTGTTTATTTTAAAATCACACATCTCTCACCAAGTGTAGTAACGACTAATTCGTTTTTTAGATAAATATATATATATATATATATATATATAGCAGTAAGTGATATTAAATTTGTCTCTTATTTGCAAGCTAGAGTGACATTGGGTACCCGACTAAACCCGACCCTAGTTCGAATCGAGTATTGTCAATAAAGATTAGATTGTTTGATCAAAACGAAATATTACAAGACATTAAGTGCTGCCAATCACTAGATGTGTTTGCCTTATCAGAAAATGACTGGTGTTGAGCTTCATTTGATTGGAGAGAGATCCAAGATGTTAAACAACGAATAAGTTAATATCTATTTTTCGGGTTGGGTCGTATCGTGGTCGGGTAGTAAATATTCTGATCGTGTCGGGTTCGTGTGCATGCAGAAGTCATACTGTCACTCTCTAGTGCAAAAGTTGCATCTTTAGCTAAAATAAATTTTCGTTATTTCAATACTCTAACTACACCGGGTTGTAGTTAGTTTTTCTGATTACTGATTCAATCGCACGGAGCTCATTTTTTGGAAACCGTCTAGCACTACCTTTGACATTTCAAAGAATGACTTTTTTTTGAAATCCTATTGTCTAATTGGGGTATATTATTTGATAAAAATGAATATTAAATAAAGAATTTATCGCTGTTTTGAGACTGAGTCTCAAGAGACAATATATGCGTTAAGAAAAGCACAGTTTATGCAAGACTTCCAACAAAGCATTTGTGTAAAATTGTCAATAGGCTAAAAATTATTCATCGCGTACGATTAATTCTCGTGCGCAGTGGCGCGTTTAGGATTTTTAAAACGGGGGAGGGGAGGGAGCTGACACGCTTTTTACAGAAAAAAATTGAAAAAAATTTTTTTGAACAAAAATAAGCGTATAAAAAATGCAATCGTCTGTTTTTAGCCGCAAATCGATTGATAACATCTTGTATTAACGTGAACGATTTTCAATTTTGAGGAAAAGAGAACATTTTTTTATATGTTCACAGTTTGTCGCCCCCTGCCCCCTAAACGCGCCACTGCTCGGCCGCATTATTGTGATCTTTATGTGTAACTTGATAATCAAGCGTATTGCGATTAGTGATTGGGTATTATCAGTCAGTCAGCAATGCTTCATTTTTTCAGTCTGAATTAGCAGCACAAAATTAAATTCATGTTTTGATTTCATTGGCATACGTTGCCAAAGGAATTGATCATGTTGCGGTGGGATTCATCATTTCACTATTTTTACCCATTGCTACATAGTTTACAAATATATGTGTTGTTAATTTTGTCAATTCTATTAAAATACTTAATAATATTAGCGTTAGGTCTAGTGTTGTTTAAGATATATATTAGAATTTATAACTAATTATGAATTTATAAAATGTTTTATATTTCCCACATTTTTTATGGTCTGCGTTTTGGCACCTATTTTATATATTTCTGCTACGCATTTTACTGAACTGCGGGAAACAATTTAAGTAAAAATACTGTTCATTAAGAAATCAGATGTTAGCAACAAATTTGAAGGGATTCAACATAAGCATGCATAAGTTTAGAAATATCTTTTCTTAAAATATAAATGAGAAAAGCGTTTCATTTGTCATATATTCAAAATTTTGTATTAAGTTAGCAATAAAAGAAATTGTTGAACTGAAATGTCATTTTTCATTAACTACATTTTCTAAATAATTGTGTTATTTTAGAATTTTATTATTTCTAAGCCGCGAAAAAATACATGGGAGTCTGCTGCAAACACTGGCAAATTTTTTTAAATCAATTAAGGTAAAGCAGCATGCAATTCCTTATGAACCACCTGTTTTTGATGCCACGCCTTCTTGTTGTACCCCTAAACTCTCAAGAAACTGCTTAAGACATCGAGTAACTACTAGTTAATCTCGTGCAGATGTATGTGATAAATTTTTAATGTAACGATTTCACTGTTTAGATCAGATTTTTTCACTGTGTAAGAATATTATTACAAGGTTAATCAGTATATATATATATATAT
>CABFPE010000133.1:1095959-1110134 GCA_900660155.1 Hofstenia miamia | reverse complement strand
TATATATATATATATGTCTTCTTTGGAATTACTCATTCTTTGGAATTCATTGGCTTCTCCTAAAGTGTTTGGAAACTTTCTGCACAATCCGTTGCAAAATTTATATAACTATAACTTTGTGTGTGCAATAATCTTTCTTCCATATTTATGATATTATGCAAAATTTTGTTAGTTTTATAAGAATGTGACAGCTCGAGACAAGCTTAGAGGGTATATAACATAATAAAATTACTTGGATTTTTTTACAAAGTGAAACAAAGGAATCGGTTTGCAACATTGAGAGAACACAATAATATTAAGAAATTGTGAAACTATCTTTCTAAGAAAGAATTAGTGCTCTCTAGCATTCATGTAGGTAGAATGGGCAGCCATCTCAAGGAATTTGATTTATTTTAATTACACTCCACCAAGCGGCGGAAAACTAAATTGATTTATTTAAAAATAAATGTTGTGCAATAATTCAACTGGCAACTTCATTAGGGAAGTGATCCAAGTTCAATACGTTAGCAAGTGAAAATGCAACCGTAAACAACCCCATAAAAATGGCACTTTACGCTAACATGACCATACACCAAATCATTGACTAGCACTCGGAATTAATTCGCGAATAAACGTTAACGGTGAAGTTTATGTTAAGCTCGCGTTTTTAGGCATAGGTTTACAGTATGTTTAACGTATTATATGAATTCATGGTGCAGTTGATTTTTACTAATAGCTTTGACGCATTTCGGTTCTACACATTTTTTTGACTGGATAAATAAAAAAATCACTAAAAATGAAAAATTTAAAATCAAAGATCGTCAAATGCATTTTTAAGGTCTCTTTTCTCAATATTTTCAAAATTTTCGAGGGGCTTTGTCCCGCTTTTGGTCATGACTAAGGTGTCCCCTCATCAGAAAATCCTGTGTATGCCCCTGCTTGTATTTGATTAAATCAACAATTTACGGTTTCTAAAATTTTAGTTTTTTACATACAATCAAATTTAAATCTCACACCCATGTTGTACATCTTCGGAAGGAATGTGCTTGAAAAATATGTTTGTTGNATGCAGAATGTGAATATCACAAAATCTTAAAATCTTTAAATCATAAACGCTATTACACCTAGCAGGACGTCTTATTCCACTCATCAATAACTTGCTCAATATTATTAAACTTACACTGCCAGGGGGATTTTTGAAATTTTTTCATGATCTTAGAATAACATTTCAAACAGCACACTCCACTGGGTTTGCGATATCTTTGCGCATTTCAAGAAACAATCAAAGTTCTTTGCTGTTTCCATGTGCTCAAAACTTCATAAATTTATGAACTCTAAGTAATCCTGACAGTCGTGCTAAATCATGGAGAATATAAAATGCGAAATAGCTCTAGTCTACCATCTAAATAACATAATTTCTAGTCTAATAACCATGCCTAGCATTTGTTTCTGGTATAAATAATTCCAAATTTACATATTGTTCCAAATCATTACAACATGATAATCTGAAAATGCGAATTTTTGTTTTATTTCTGAAAATCAGTATAGTTAGGCGTCGCCATGGGGTGATTGAGGAAGCAGGATGGAATATCAGGATATGTTCTGATAAAAGTATACTTGTAACACAGAGAAAATGGGTGCATACTTTTCGGGATGGGTGTTTGTCGGGTTCGAGGACTGATTACAAAACTGAAAACAAAAATCCGAGTGTACATCAAGAATTGAAACGGTTACTGGTCGGCAGGCCTGATTTTTATTTTTGTGTGCGTGTGTCCTATTAGGTTCGAATAAAGTGCACCTATAGACGTTCCACCCAATTTCCTATTTTTGGCGTATAGCCAAATGAAATGACTTAAGTACGTAAAGTTATTTGGTTCACTATGGTTGTTTTCTTTAGTGAGAAAGAGCAAAAATTCGAAAGTCTAGCTCATACTGTACAGTTATGCAAAATGAACTTCAAAACGGCTAATTATCCACGCTACCTCATTCAAATTTTTTTCACAAATATATTTGAATCATATCTATACCTGGAATTACATATAGAAGATCTGAGCTGAATCACTATTATCGATTGATGGCGTTCTTTATCTCTAAAGTATTAATTAATTTAATATTCCGTTTATATTGTCATATGGGGTAAAATTTACGAATTCTTAAAATATTAGTTATTATTCGCCAGGATATATGTGGTGAGCTCAGTGTAAAAAATCTGTAAATGTGTTTAGCATGTTTGTGTCTCCGATTTTGTTGGTGTAAAAGTACAATTTTTATTTTTTTTTCTACTCTAATCTCATTTTCTAAATCATTCCAAATATTAGAGGTTGCTCAATGAAAACAAGGNAATTGCTGTTATCAGACAAATACCTGCCCGGCCTCGGCGAAATTTAAAGTCGGTTCCAACGCTGGTGTATGTTCCTGACTTATGAATTGATTCTATTATGGATATAAAATAATTCAACTTGTCGAGAGAAATGAATTATTTATTTTGGTTATTGATGTTTTACTTGATACAGAAAAATGACATATATTTTTGCATTAAGTTGAGATTTAAATTTTATTTTTGTGTGCGTGTGTCCTATTAGGTTCGAATAAAGTGCACCTATAGACGTTCCACCCAATTTCCTATTTTTGGCGTATAGCCAAATGAAATGACTTAAGTACGTAAAGTTATTTGGTTCACTATGGTTGTTTTCTTTAGTGAGAAAGAGCAAAAATTCGAAAGTCTAGCTCATACTGTACAGTTATGCAAAATGAACTTCAAAACGGCTAATTATCCACGCTACCTCATTCAAATTTTTTTCACAAATATATTTGAATCATATCTATACCTGGAATTACATATAGAAGATCTGAGCTGAATCACTATTATCGATTGATGGCGTTCTTTATCTCTAAAGTATTAATTAATTTAATATTCCGTTTATATTGTCATATGGGGTAAAATTTACGAATTCTTAAAATATTAGTTATTATTCGCCAGGATATATGTGGTGAGCTCAGTGTAAAAAATCTGTAAATGTGTTTAGCATGTTTGTGTCTCCGATTTTGTTGGTGTAAAAGTACAATTTTTATTTTTTTTTCTACTCTAATCTCATTTTCTAAATCATTCCAAATATTAGAGGTTGCTCAATGAAAACAAGGAATACTGCTGCGAATACATTTATGTTATCGTGGATTTACTTTTAAGTAATTATCAAGAAAAGAAAGTGATTCTCGGCCATATTTATGCTTAAATAAAATTGAAGCTGCATAGAACTGTACTTGTATAGCAGGGATAATATATTATACTTTCGTCTGTATTCACTAATATGATCATGCTTATATGCAAAATTTAATGTTTTTAATGACTAATTAAAAGTTTTTGATAATAAATAGCGGCTTTTTGTATTAAAATTAATAAATAAAATGAACAATAATATAATTGCGATAAACAAAATGCATGTAACAATTGAATGTGATAATCTGGTCCAAAATTTCTGATGTGATATAAGTATCTAAAGCCAAAAGTAATTTTTTGTAACTTTTTTAGGGGAAATTTATCAAATTTTAAATCTTTGTCAACACAAACACCTAAATATGTAACATGATAACTTTGTATCATTGGAACATTCTAAAAATTAATTCGGTCTTGTTTGTTATTTCTTTTACGGAATTGGGGAAAAATATAATGAATTGCGTTTTTTCATTATCAATTTTTAATTGATTGGATGAGAAATACCTAGAAAGATTTTCAATATCACTTTGTAAATTTTTTTGTGGCACTAAATGCCTCATTATTTGTATTTGTGATTCAAGTAGCATCAGCAAATTGATATATTTCACAATAATTTACATGTTTAATTATGTCATTTACATATATTGCAAATACAATTGGCCCTAGTACTGTGCATTGAGGCACTCTTCGATCGTTTTTAATACAATCAACTTCGTATTATTCATTAAAACCAGCTGTATTCTATTTTCTAAAAAACTCATAATTAAATTAATTTAATTTTGTTGAAAACAGTAATTTTTTAGTTTAATAGCCAAAATTTCAAAATTCATTGAATTAAAGACTTTGCTTAAATCTAAAAGGCCGATGCAACTGTATTTATTTTGGAATTTATTGGAGGATATTTTTTCAGTGATTGCACAGACTTCTAAACACGGACTGACAACTGACAAATCATGTAAGAAAATAAGTAGGCTGGAAATAAACATTGAAATTTTATTAATTTTCAGTAATATTTTAAAAAGAATGAATAAATTGTGAATAACAAAGCTAATCAATGTTAAATTTGCATCGCTTTAAGCTCTTTTTTTCGAAATCTTGGCTTTCCTTTTTTGAAGGTGATTATTTTCTTGATTGACGAATCCTTTTAAGAAACAGTTACTAAAACGTTTGTAAACTCCTTTTGGAAAATCAAACAACAGGCTTTCTGAGAGAAAAGAGAACGCACGAACGAGTTTGTTGACGCATTGGATTTTAGAAAGTTTATAATAGCAAAAGAGATGATGAGCTATAAATATTAGAACGCTTGATGTAAATTTCAATTTTCCTCTTGAAACTAATGAAGTAAATTCACTATTTTCAGTGTCTATATCTTGGGGGCAATCCCCTAAATTTTCTTTAAAAAATGCATACCCAGAAACATAGTATAAAGCACTCTTCTCCAAATCACTGAGATTCTTTTCTTCTTCCAAGCAATCATGAAAAGCCTCAATTTCCTTTTCGGGAAATTCAGAAGAACAACAAGCTGAAACACAATTAATAACAGAGGACAATTCCAATCTTTCAAAAAGTTTTAATCTTTGTAGCTTCGCAGAATTAATGAGTTGTTCGACTGCAATTTCATAATTCCCACCGCTGCTGCATCTGTATATACCAAATTCCGATTCTAACCTATCACTTTGCAATTAACCGAGTTAAACTAATGGAACATCTTTGCTTAAGCGAAATTTGGATAAATCGACAAGACCATTAAACGTAATATGAAGAGCTTGACTGGTGTCATGCGATAACATTTGTTGTCTTCTATTAGCAGTTCAAAGCTTGGGATCCATTTCAGCAAATGATTCACTTAAGGATAATAAGTAATTCGAATGCCTATCCGAGACTTCTGTTATTGGAATTCTATTTGAGTCATTTAGCCGGTTTCCAATAGTAATTGATTTGAAATTAATGAAATTCCACATTTCGGTTATTCGATCAATAAAATTTGCGTTATCTGCAAACTTGTAATGTCTAAGAGCAGCACTTGTTTTTTCATTGAAAATATCCATAACAAATGAGACTATTTTCCTTTCGAAATTTGATGGATAGAGGGCAGTGTATGATAACTTTGTAAGTTTGATTGCCGAATTTTGCTCTAATGCGTAAAGCTGACATAAATCAGACCATCTTGCAAAAATAATCTCATTAGTGTTTGGATCTTGAAACTTCAAAGTATGAGTCCTTTCATTCAGCCAACAATTGCGAATGTTCTTGAAGAGATGCGTTGGATCATATAGCAAAAACAAGATTTGTACTTCAGAATTAGCAATGGGGTGTTTAATAGTCCATTCATTTTATACTGATAAGAATCGTGTAAGCTATTAAAAAACGATTGATTCACTCGTAGATTATCAGTCATTAGAAGAAACACAAAGCCACCAGCACTATGGAACTGTTCAATAAGCTTAAGGCATACAGAATACAGTAAATCTGTTTTAATTGAATAAATTGTTAATATTCTTGCTACAAATGCTGGAACACCATTTAAGTGGCAGACCATTAATGCCAAAACTGTTCTCGCGGGCTTTGTATTATTATCAATAGACATTCCATACAAATGGCCACAACGAAACCGAACAGCAGGCTTTACGTGAGCTTCATCAATTCATCTAAATAAATGAAATATAGTTTCTGCGAAAACGTAATTAAAATTTATGACAAGAGACATTCAAGTAGGTGAGGTAGGATATCTTCTAGCATTAGCATGCACTGCAAACAACTTGATTTCTTCTGCTAGAAATCGAAATGAATTATTGCATTCAAATTCAAAAATGTGTTCTGAAAGAAACGAGGAGAATCGTTTTAGTTCATCATTTACTGAAACTGTCGAATGTTTTAATTTTGCTAAAATGGCACCTAATTGTGAAAAATATTGCAGTCTTTTACTAAACCCCAAGAACTCTGATGTCATAAAATAAGTACTGCGAGCAAAACATTTAACTGTAAAATTTCTGGCAATTGATATTGTAAAGGTAACCTCTGGTGGTAACTTCGAACTCAAAGACAAAATTTGAAGAGAATCATTTTCAATACGATGGAGAAGACTGGAATCTAATGCTGAAACATATTCTACCAAATGTTCCCATGAGCGAATTCATCCGGAATTACGTTTCTGGAAATTAAAGAATCAATTGAGCGATCGAAATACTCATGTCTCTGTGGACAGTATGTATTTGGCAGCTCAAAAATCGAAGGCGGATCTTTTGGAATTAAGTGACGAGTTCTTCTAATTTTCTGATATCCGAGAGGCCAGTGTTTTTCACAAAATCCTATGTACTTTGTGATTTTTGGGATAATCTTGGGTAAACGGCTTAACCATTTTTTCTGTTCATCAAAATTAGATGGAAATGAAAAAGCGGGTATTTTTTCATTTTTAGTGCTGTCATAATTAATACGACATCCTCCAACACAACATTTACGAGGCATGTTATTAGTATTTGCAAAAGTTTATATTATATCGCAAGCCAACTTAATTTTGTATTCAGTTGTTCAGTTGTGAGTCCGTGTTTAGAAGTCTGTGGTGATTGAAATAATTGCATCACTTGTACTATGCTTAACGCGGAAATCATATTGATTAGATGATAAGATATTCTCAGATGCAAGGTATTGGTTAATTTAAACGTGCAGTAATTTTTCAAATAATTTACTGAAACGGTGAGCAATTGTGATGAACCTATAGTTTTTTGCAATGAGGGGATCTCCATTTTTATACAAAGGTGATATATCTGACTTTTTCATTATCTCCGGAAATTCGTTTTCAACTATACATTAATTAAATGCAAATGATAGATGGTCGCTAAATATATGCAAAAATTTCTTTATAATAAAGTACGGTAAATGAGTGGAACCTCAAGATCTATTAACGTCTAAAGTTTGTACAATAAGTTTCCAATTCTTTTAAGGTAGATAACCTAAATTGAAACGTTGACTTACAATTTTATTGCCTAAGTTCTGATAGAGGAGTTTTAGAAAAATTGAAGCTATCTAATTCTTTAAATGTCTGATATAAAGGACTTAGTTACTATTAAGCCCATTCGCTTTTCCAATGAAACGGTTTAGAAATTTCCACTTTTGTTTAGAAGAATTTAAATTTTAAACTTACATTGTTTATCTCTATTTGAATGTGGAAAACATACTTAGATTCAATACATCCTAAAGATTGATGACGATGTTTGGACAAACAAGACCCGTCTGTTTCAAATATTTCTTGAAAGTCCGACAACGCGTTTCTTTGGTGGAAACTGCTTTTCTAAAGGAATCCCTGTCAGGAATAAAAAGAGCAAGTACTACATATCTATAACAGACTATCCTAAAAAGTTCTATCCTCCGAGCTGCTTTGGACCAATATATTTCTTTTCCTGGGATATCTTAAATAAATTATTTCTGGTAATTTAGTTTATTTTATTGAACTATATATTCATTTTTTACAGTTATATACATCTAGATGGAATACTTCTTCCTTTAAATGGATCTTTAAAGTAGTACCATTGAGGACTAAATTTGAAGATTGCAGTAGNCCATTTCCAACTCTTTTGCAAGTAGATGAATGCTTAAGAGAGAGAGAGAGAGAGAGAGAGAGAGCGAGAGAGAGAGAGTTTAGACCAATCAATAAAGGTTGGGTTCATGTCAACTGGGGTTTATTAAGACAATTGAAAATGATAAGTGGCCACATAAAGACAAAGCAATTTTAAATTAACCTTAATAAAGTTCTTTGTGATAATCAGTAGTCTTCTAAGATTTAGTTTTCACATTTGATGTTTTCGTGGGGTAATGGGACATAGGTGTTCCTTGATAAATTTAAGAAAATTAATGAGAAATTTTCACTGGAAAACGTAAAAACTACTTCAACTGTAATGAGTGGCGTTGGTTNCTACATATCTATAACAGACTATCCTAAAAAGTTCTATCCTCCGAGCTGCTTTGGACCAATATATTTCTTTTCCTGGGATATCTTAAATAAATTATTTCTGGTAATTTAGTTTATTTTATTGAACTATATATTCATTTTTTACAGTTATATACATCTAGATGGAATACTTCTTCCTTTAAATGGATCTTTAAAGTAGTACCATTGAGGACTAAATTTGAAGATTGCAGTAGGTTTAAGGAAAGCACCAAAACTAGCATAATTTGTTGGAAAAATGAATTCAAATAAACTCCTGGGTCTCACTACTAAAAAGCCAAAAACGTAACCTCACCCGATTGTAAACTCTGTTACAAAAAAACATTATGTATTAAATTTGGAAAGGTATCTAAATCCAAATCTAAATTCTGTTTCATATTTTATATTGATCTGATTGTGATTGCTCGTAAATATTTTTAAGGATTGGCATGGATCATATGTAGGATGTAAATGGTACATTATGAGAAATTCATTGAATAACTGTAAAACTTAAACTTTTATATGTGTGAGTGCAAGAGACATTGTAGATGGCCATTTATATATTCAAAATGTCAAATCTGAATTAAGTAATAAAACAACTTGCATATTTTGAGTATTTTCGCGATCAGTACTGCAGGCATGCACAGCGGTAGCGTAGAATGTTTGCATGCAATGTAGTGAAAACTCTTTCTGTTCAGCGGTGTGATTTATTGAAAGTTCTGAACTTGTTTTGTATGAATTTCGGGATGTAAATAGTTAATTATTCGTCCCTTGAAACAGATGAATAACATGTGTAGCTCCCATTACAGCGTTTTAAAAAATTTTCGTAAATTGCGATTTTATAGCATATTGTGTGGCGCAAGATATATTATGATATAGTTGCTTTAAATATAGAAATGTGTTTAAAAAAGGATTTCAATGTCATAAGTAGTTATCATTTAACAAAAGCGTTTAGGCTTCCCTTAAAATCCCTTATTTCTTTCTTGAAGACATATACATGGGAATGTGCTTACAGAACATTAACGTTACGCCAAAAAACATTCCATCCTTTGCAAATATTGAATGGCCGTTCTTACACTGTCATATGAAAGACTTATCAGCTGTTCACTCATTCAAGCAAAGTTTTCATGGATACGTTAATCGTGCTCTGCTCTATTGGCAGCATGAAAAAATTACTTGTCCATTGGGAAAATATCAACTGTTTCGCAAGAAGTATTATCATCATTGACCTTAATTCATTTATATTTAGTTGTACATATACAGTAAAAGATTTGTTACTATTAGATTGTTTTAAGATGTGCATCTGGATTCGTTTAAAACATTCAGGGCGAACACAGCTTTCAGGATTGGAAGGGGCTAAAATGAAGTTTATGTCTTGAAAGAATACTCTGTTTCAATATTTAGTAACGTCGTTCATTTTTTTGATGTGGGCTTTAAATAAATAAATAAGTAACTCAGTGTTAGCTATTCAAGAACATTTTTATAAATCTCCTACAATTATATTAACCCTTAAATGCATAACCAGGGTCAAATTGATCCAGTGCAATAGTAATTGTACTGTTTTGGAAAAACTATCATTTTTAAGCGTCGTCAGCTCGTGACATATTAAACTTTATAGCATTTAATGGTTTCTGTAAATAAAATTAGGCTTCCTTTTATAAATGCCTGGAAATATACAACCGAAGGCGAAATTTCGATTCACTACAAGAGATTTTGACAGTAAATTTTGTATCTCTCTATAGGCAAATATAATTATTGAATTTATGAAAATCGAAAATTATGCAATTGCTAAATACAACGGTGCGTTTAAGATTTTTTAAACGAGGGAGGGGCGATACCCATTTTGCAGAAAAAAATTGTCAACAAAATGTTTTTGAACAAAAGTGAATTTATACGAAATGCAATAGTCTGTTCTTAGCAGGAAATCGATTGATGACACCTTAAATTCCAGTGAAATATTTTAAATTTTGAGGAAAAGTGAACATTTCAATTTAGTGTTCGCAGCTTGCCCGAAAGGGGGCGACAGGCCCTGCCAGCCGACCGGTTCGGTCGGATCAGGATTTTTGTCATTCCGGTTGACCGGTGTCCACTTAGCCTACTAATGAGAACTGCCAGTTGATCTCAAGTCCAAGATTATTATCTCACTGCAGTACTCTTAAGATTGATGAGTGATTGTGATAAAATATATGTTGCAAACCACCAATGATTAATCTCATGTTTTTATTTGCATAAAGTACCTTTGCTTCTGATGCACTCTCTCTCGATGACAACTATTACTTAGGAAAATGATCAGTTATGATTAGCTAAAAATGATAAAGAAATCATTGCAACCATAAAGAGACGCTGTTAAGGCATTTGTAGTTTTGAAAGGAGCAAGACTTATCTAGACTCTTAATCTGCACTGATGAGTTGCATACTTTGCAAATTTGAGAATATTTGCAAATTTGACAATATAATTTTCTTAGTCATTAAATTTCACTGTCTTTTCCCTTAGCTTTAAGAAAGTGCCCCATCATGTGGCAAATATCAAATTCTGGGCGCCGGTCAAAATTCTGGAAAAATATACCGGCTGACCGACCGGTTACAGCCAGTTGAGAAAATGCTTAGCCGGTTCAGTTGGGTCAGCAAAAAACATGACCGGTTCCAACTCTGCCCCCTCCAAAATACGCCACTGTCTACATATATACAAAATACCGTAAGGAAACACTTGTTGGTTAACCTTAAGCAGCCTAGCGTCATTTTAAAGGGCATCACGTTTTTCCACATTTACAAAGAATTTTCTTAGAGCCTATTAGCAAATTTGAAAATCTTGGGTAGAACCATTGGGAAACATACTTTAATACAATGTTGAAAATTTCTCATTAAAGCGTATTGCTGTACCTGAGGTTGTTGAAAATATTAACGCGTTTTCTTTGAAAATTTCGAATTTTTGAAAAAGATTAAATTTCTCTTATACTTAACGTTCATGTATTTATAAGGATTTGATCCCATGGAAGGAATAAAGAACTTTCACTATTTAAAAACAACACATTTTTTGATATGTGCAAAGATATTCCAAACCCATTTGAGGCGTGCCGTGCACAAAGCCAGGAAACTCTCCTCTATCATGTGGCGCTTTCAGATTGCGCTTAGCATTAATAGTTTTTGAATTATATAAGGATTTAAAGATCTAGGATCATGAATTTTTTTCAAAAATCCCTGGGCTGTTTAAGGTTAAATTTGAATTCAACCTTTCAAAATATTTATTTCAATTTTCAACACACTAACTTTCAGCTCCTAATTATCATTTTAGCACTAGAACAGCCAAATGTGTCAAAAGTGACTCAATCTAAAATTTTGTTTACTTCCACATGCATTCGTTAAAAACAACAACAGGTATATGCACCACCAAATATACTGATTATCCATTTGAATTTGTACGTGTAATTTTTGTTCATTCTTTTACATAATGTTCTATGTTGAAATTCTGTATGAATAAGAATCCTAAGGAGTAATGGCCTTTCTAGTGGTAAGTTGAAGCATATTTCCGCTAATTTTTCAGGTTGTGCTAGTAGTAAAAGTAAATATATAGCTAGCATTTGAAATTTTGCAAAGAAGTGTATTCACAAGTAATGGCTATCCATGATCCATTAGTTGTATAGCTGTAAAATATGCACTCATCGACCTTCACTATCGTAATTAACAAGTATCTACATATTTAATAATGCATATACATGTAAACACATATGCATATATATATTTTTTTTCTCTATACTTGCCCGCTTCAAATAACAACCCATTTGGCGAAAAAATGGTATTTGAAGAAACTAATCTTAGCACATATTTGTAAATTGTGAATTATAACTAATTTCAACAAAGGCTGTTAGTAGGTGTTTTTTAATTGAGAATAGATCTTATTTTATATATTGTTGATACTTTTCTTACATTTTCTTTTATAGATTTAATGTTCTTAAGATTTCTTAATTTTATATATTTTGTATATTCATTTTCGTTCTTTGTTAAAAAAATTGTAAATTTGATAATTTTTAAATATTTTATTTCTTAAGGTATTGTCATACTTGTTCAGTTTAGTACTGGGAGTTTTACAGAAATGCAAGCATTGCTTTAAGAAACCGTAAAAGCCTAGATTAACTTTGAAACTTAGCTTATTAAATCATGTAATTATCTATGAGTTAAGGCAAATCAAAAGACATATTATCTGAGGGATATTAATATTCATTGAGATAAAATCAAAAGCTTTCATTAATTCAAAATGTGTGTATACTTAAATAAATAGGTAAAGAAGCTAGAGAAACACCATAAAACAAGGTAAATTTATATATGTAATTCCTAAAATAATGTATTTTGCAGCAGAATTAAATGTAGGTCTTAATATCATATTTTTGATGATAACAGAGAATTTGCACAACAAAAGTACATGCTTGCTTTTAGTGAAAATTTACAAAAACAATCATAATTATGTTCGAATCACTTTCGTAGTCTTGTAGTACATTTGGTACCAGGTAGAAGGCAATAAGAATGAAACAAATTTATAGAGTTCATGTGTGAAGGATTCCGCAAACGTCCTCGATTGATAAGTTCCGTGAATTTATTAACAGGGGACTAGAAATTCTTGTTGTTTTCTGATGGAAGTGTATAGCCAGCTATGTAAAAACCAATTTTCAGTTAAAAAGAATTGAGTGTGTTTCGTTTAAGCCAAGCCATGTAAATTTGTTCATATTCAATTTCTAATAGCTCAACAGTTTGGCATGTTGATATGAATTGGAATCGATTTAAATTTAAAAAATCGAAAAATAGGTTTTTTTTATTTAAATCGGATTTTTTTATTTAAATTTCAATTTTACCCAGAAAATCTTCCAAAGTAGTAAATATTAGAAATCCTTGATGCTACTATTTTTGAAATACAATAATTTAATCAATTTTAAAAATAGTGAAGTCAAAAAACATGCAAACAACAATTCAAAGCTTGCCAATTCATTCCAATGTCACGACAATGACTTCAAAACAATTAAAATACACTACTTGTTCTCTTTTAGTATATTTGATTTAAATCAATAATTGAACTAATAATGTGCTTTGATTTAAATGCGACCTAAATCAATGATTTAAATCGAGTGATTCAAATCGACCAACACTGGGTATTATCATTGATTTTTAACCTAAGCCAATAAAACAATTCCGTAAGATAAAGCATGAAGCAAGTGGATATTAATCAAAATAATAATTGTCACCATAAGATGCCGAAAAACAGATGTTATTGAAAATTCTGCAGACAAGAGTCATTTAAGAACCAATGTTTGCAATCGATTTAAAAAATAGAACGTTGACTTGATGTTTGTCCAGTTCGTAACCACATTCTCAAGAATATGAAACATGTAAATTAGGCACGAAAATTTGTAGACTTTGTAATGATCATCGGAATTCCAAGTGAGTTTGCTAATTCCCATACAATTGGTAGGATGCTAAATAGAGATACTGAATTTTTATTTTTAAATGTATATACAGTTTAAAAAAATTATATTTCATCAATATACTTTTGCATAAGCACTATTCCGTATTAATGTATGAAAAAATCATGACAATATAGCTATACAATTCGTGTATAAGTAAAACCAGTAGAACCGGAGTAAAAATTACAAACCTGATTGTTCGCATTGTTTAACTGAACAATAGAATTACCCTGTACAAAATGCAATAGAAATTAAAACACTTTTTGATATAATTGCCACCATGTACAGTTTTTCAAATTTTCAATTTTGTATTTCATATTAATGATAGTGATAAAAGGGATCCACCTGTATCAAAAATACTACGACATATTTTCAAGAAAAATGAACGAACTACGAGAAATTACACCAATATCAGAGAATATATAAGAAGCGAAATTTCTGCTTTACCACAGTACGGTAACCACAGAGAGAGAAGCAACACTAAAAATGACGAAGCAGCCAGAATTCGCGTCTACAAGCTGGAGTGACCCAAAAGCAGAAACGATAATAAGAAAAGCCGATACACGGAGAAAGAGCTGTGCTGAAAATAACGCAAGCTGGGGGGGGGGGGG
>CABFPE010000133.1:1081419-1095890 GCA_900660155.1 Hofstenia miamia | reverse complement strand
GGGGGGGGGGGGGGCGTGTAGCATAATCCAAGAATTAACGCTGCTAAATATAAATGAAGAAGAGATTAGTTGGTCAAGGAAGATTATCATCGAATTATGATTAAATTAAAATTAATTGTAAAGCAAATTCAGTTTAGATTTATCATCATTAATTTTGTAAAATGCAACTAAGAAACAACATTTACCAAATAGTATTTGTCAAAACAATTTGGTAACAATGAAGGGGGCAATATCACTTCCATTATTTTTCAGCCATCTTGGCAGAAGATTCAAAATTCAAATTCGACAGGTACTTTTGGATCTGAAACTATAAATAGAGAAAAATCATTTGGAAAACGGTTGAAGTAAATTCTTCAAAAATCTTGTCTTTAGATTTAATTCGGTTTGCTTATTATTAAACCATGTCAAGCTAAATGGTTGATGTATTAGTAGTGGCGAGGGCACACATTGGGAGCAATTTGAGGGTCCTTGATCCAAGCCACGAAACTGCATTTATGTTAGGGGTATGATTAGGAGTTTTTCTCCATTTAGCTGACTATCGATTCTTCTATTGACATGTATGCAAATATTTTATATTAATTAGACTATGTAGGTGACCTATTAATAGACTGATAATGAGACTGAGCATGTAGTATTAACTAAATGTAGGCTAGGAAGCTGCAAGTAATTATCTATTTAATTATTTAAATTAATTAAAGCCAATAGTTTTTGGTAATGGCTGAATGAATATTTATTAAGCAGCTAGTGACACTGCCTGGTTGCAAAGACAAATTACACATTACAAATTGAGTTTAAGTCATTTACATCCAGCCTTGAGAGTTGCACTGAGTTAGGATTGGGAACACATAAGTTACTTCATTGAGCTGAGGTTTTGGGGAGAAATCCACTGATGATGAAGACAGCTACTTGTTGGGAGATTCAGAGATCAGAGTTGGCTAGAGGCCTCATGAAAGATCATCTATCAGGAGAACTGCAACATTCTGTCCACACCTACAAAATTAGATTCAAAACAAATTAGTCAATGTGAGTTAGAGCTTTGTAGCAGATGCTACAAGAAGGGTGCATGGCCACACAAGGTCAACCTGATATAGAGAACCTTAATAGAAAGAGTCATGTTAGACAGGAGAGAGAGAAGTCCTATAAGTTCTTGAGTGGAAAGTGTACCCTATGTGCTTGTGCACTTAAATTCAGTGCAGACTTCAGCTTGTGCAATTTAGGTGCTGCAATATAATATAATAAACATAGCAACTGACAAGCAGTTGTGTAAGGCCCTACACCTAGACCTGCTGAAGTGCCATAGTGATGAACTTGTAATGGTGTACCTGAACAAGGTACCCTTGGCAACAATCAGATAATTTAGAAAAGCATTTTAAATAAATTACATACACAACTAAAAGTAAAGGTAGAGTAAAATCTATTAAACTTTTGATAACAAATTCAAAGTATTTAAAAAGAAAAACAGGTATTTCATCAACAAAGGTAACACTAAAAGCATACCATGAACTATGAGTAAACACTAACAGGTCCCTTGTTAAACTTTTGCACAGTAATCAACTAATATCAGAAATACTGCACAGCAGATGATTTAAATGTTCAAAAATAGCATAGATTGTCTAACACTTAATACATCAATTGAGGCGATTACAAATTCATGTAAATATATTGCACAATTAATATTTATTTATTTTGAAATACTAATTATGAAAATGTTTGTAAGGCATTGGTTGATGCCACAATATATATAAAATTAACTAGTATCTGTAAACAAAAGCATACCCTGAAAATATAGGCAAATACATCACAGGAACAAAATCAGTTTCTGCTTCAATTTTACCATGCTTCAAAATTAGCAGAAATTCAAACTAAAATATGAATAGGACCATTTTCACTTTGCCTAATTACAATAAGAAATAATTCGAAATAATAAAATTGAAATATTTATTAAATGAAATAATGAAAGTTCCAAGCATGTAGAAATGTCATTATGCCACATTATTTCCAATCATAGAATTGTTTGATATTTAATTATACATAACCTTACTTGGCTTCTTTGCAAAAGGTATTGATTTGTGTATGTAAGACCTTATACATAAAGTTTTCTTAATTTGCTACAAAACAGAATGGATTTAAGATTTTTATATTGTCTCTTAACTGATGCTGTGATCTCTAGAAAGTTTACTAAGTAATGGTTTTGGATAAAAGTTCATTTAACATGTAATTAATTTAAGGTATATACAGTTATAACAACTCTTTAGTCTAGTCCAAAACCAAAGGTTGAAAAAGTAAACAATAAATCATTCAACAAATTCAAATGTACATTCATTCAATATTGTAAACATGTATGGAGGGGACATAACTAAAAAGGAAAATCAATAAATTTCTTAATTCAAATATATTAATTATATACACAATGTACATAATGAACTCACTCCTCAGCACATGCAGTTATCTCATGCAGGTAGAAATGCTACACAGAGTGCATTTAACTTAAGTGATTTGCTCTAATTCAAAAGCCCTTTGTGTGACATCCAATTTAGCTTAAGTGATTCAAATTTCAAAATTATGTAGATTATAATTTCACAATCACTAACAATACTACATAGCTGTGCAGAATTTCTACAACTACTAAAATAAGATATGAAGAGTACAACTTCTCACTTTTATAGAAAATGTGAATAGTGAAATTAAAATAAAAGACTACTTTCAATGGGGAAAATTATTTAAGATAGATTGAAATATAAAAATAATAATTTGTTTAGAGAGCAGATTGACACCAATTTCCTCTAACTTTTCTCTAAGTTCCCTCTTCACCAAGTGAGATGTAGTCATATTTCTTGGGCACTTCAGTTGCAAAGCACAAATTTGTTTTTTTTTGAATTTAAATTTTAAATGGAAACTAACCTGAATAATCTTTATATCATCTCCAAAATATATGCTACCTATTTAAATTTCTTTTGGAACAAATCAACTAGTTTAAGATTGTCCTCAACATTTCATTAAAATGATTACAGATTGGTTTCCTTACAAATTACATATTTTATAAATGAAAGAGACATGGAGAATTATAAATGAAAATAAAATGTAAGAGTGTCAGGGATGAAATCACATTACTGACAAAAAATCTACAATTTTACAGGTAAAAGTAAAGCATGAAAATGCATTGTTATGCTTATAAAGTTGAAATTGCACCATAAAAATACTTCATGTTTCATCAAGATTTTGCTCTATATACAAACATATTTTCAATTTCATTTTAAGCAATTTAACATCCAACTTTGAAATATTAATAAGTACATTAAAATCTAAATTGATTTTGTCACTAATTAGTATTATTGATGTTGATATTTTTATAAAGGGGTTGGGAGATTTCACTAATAGTCGTCTTCTTGAAATTTCATGCAGATATACTAATATGTGTCAAATGAAGCAACCAATTAATTCTTACCATTATGGCTGATATAGATCTACCTAATGAATTCAAATTTCAATGAGTTTTTCTCCAATGCTCTTGTCTTTGCAGCTCTGAGAGCTTTGATTTTTGCTAAATATTTGAATAGTGCTCAAACTTTTAATCCNNAATTCAAATTTCAATGAGTTTTTCTCCAATGCTCTTGTCTTTGCAGCTCTGAGAGCTTTGATTTGTGCTAAATATTTGAATAGTGCTCAAACTTTTAATCCAGCATATATAAGGCAGGTTCTTTCTAAGACCACTCCTAATTTTAAGAAATTTGTAACAAACATAAGTTAATTGTTAGAAGTCTGCAATGCTTGCACTAAAGATATTAAGAAAATTAAGATTATTCTATTTATGCATTAAGCAAATACTCAAAATCTATATGCCAAATGCAAGAATTTTCTACATATTCTGTATTCATAGGTTATGATTTATGAATGATATAACATCAATCAAATCTGGTTATGAAGCTTTTCAAGAGCTGAAAATCACATTTTGAGAAAATAGTTAATGCATTTACAAAAATTGTATATTTTTTATGAATTATAAATTACGTGAAAATTTTAATTGGTATTCCTTAATGACAAATTGAAATTACTGCTACGACCAAACGGATGCAATTCCTTTAATTTCTTTGAACTAAAGTTTGTTATAGAAGTGAACGGGACAAACATGGCCTTTTAATTTTAACTAGGAGTTAACGTATATTCTTTCTAAGAATGCGAATACGAAAATTTTGCATCCAGTTTGATAGAAATTTGCCTGTTTATCGGGCTGGTGATACCATTACTGGACATGTTGTACTACATCTTTTAAAGCCTCTTAAATTACGAGGTATATAATTTAAATAGAATTGTTATTGAAAACTTTGTTCTTACGTTGGCCTCTATGAATTATGTGCGTAGTGAAGGTTTTCAAAATAATTTTTTCTAAGAATATATATTTTTTAACCTTATTGTAATATAGTAATAGAGTTGTGTATATGTTTGTTTTCGAATGTTGTCTGAATGAGTTTGTTGACATTATAAATATATTCTGTAGAAGGGTACGTCTGTACCTAATCGATATTGGAAAAAGAATTTTGAAATGCAATTATAATATATATAATATTCCAAGTATTTATATAAGGATGTTTTGCTACGTGTTTTAAATAAAGTATTCAGACTGAATATAATTGGCATTCTTTCTCAATGTGATTTTTACGATAATTTTTTTGTATTATAAAGCAATTAAATTTGTTTTGAGGGTATGTTCTTCCACTTGATTTCTCATGCGGTAAATCTAATAATAATAATTTAGGTATCCGCCTACATATAGTAGGAGCAGCTTTTATAAGATGGGAATATGGTCGTAAAAAAACTTCTCCAAGTAATAACAGCCATATCTATAAAGATTTTGAAAAGTATTTTGATTTTCGCAGGACTGTTTGGGGAAGAGGTATATTTTGTCATGCATAGGTGATTCCTAATAAGTGTTTAGAAGAAACTGACACTAAAGGTAAAAATTGTGAATTAAGTAAAGGAGAATTTTCTTTCGATTTTACATATCAACTCCCAGAAGGTCCTCTACCCAGTTCTTTGGAAGGAACATATGGTTATGTCAGGTAGCTTCTCTGCTGAAGAACAATTTTTTATTACAAATTTAGATATTTTGCACGTGCTATTGTTGATCGACCGTTAAAGCGGAATGTAATTACATTGAAACCATTTACTGTGTGCGGAATTCTGGATTTAAACAATGTCGAGAATGCGTCCGTAAGATGTTCAAATAATTTTTTACTGTATTTGTATTAACAAATTAGTGAGCAATACCAATTTTTGTGATTTTTTAAAAATTTTTGCACCTTATATTTAGTAATGGTATTGGAAGACAGGAACAGGGTTGGCTGTTAGAGCTGACGCCCCAATAATTCTCACAGGTGGCACATATTTTTTGCATCAAGTCTTTTTGAATTTTAGGAATTTATGCTTTGTATAGAAAGGACCTCAGTTCAGCTCCTCCAATAATATGGTTCTTTAGCTCCTGTTGGAAGATATGTATTTCCAATGTATTATTTTTTAGAAAGAGTTCTTTGAATTTTTATATTAACCCCATTCCTAAAGTTCATTATGATCACAAAATTATTACAATTCAGTAAAATTGAATATATTATTTAGTTTTCATTTCATTGGTTTTATTTTCGTATAGTGATATTTTTTAAAAAATTTCATTTTCAAAATTTTTAATTTATGTTGTAGTTCATCAATTCTTTTAGAATCAATTGGCGATATCAACTAATGAAACTTCCAAATGTCTCTGTTGTACTACTGGCGCTCGACAGTTGTCAATGAGTAATTGCTGTCCATAAAGTGATAAATAATATAATTAATAATATTTAGAGCTTGACAGAAAGGGGTATTGTCCTGGAGAACAAATTTTAATAACCGCAATCGTCGAAAATGATACAAATAATAAAATTCTACGTACATCGGCGGAGTTATTGCAGGTATACTTTTTATTTTCATAAGTTTTTACTTTCATTGTGCTGCGTTTTTAGATTCTCAAATTCCGTGGTTATAAAAAGGGTATTTTCAGTTCTGAAGGAAAAGCAGGATTCTTTGCGCCAAAAAGTCATGTTCGTCGAACTAGGCGTGTAATGCAACGCATATTTGGAGAAGGCTGTGGTAGCCATAACTGTGTTAGATGGTCAAATGCTGCATTAATTGTTCCAGCTATACCTCCAAGCAAACTAGATGGTTGCTCGAGCATTGAAATTGAATATCTCATCAGGGTATGTCGTAATTCCATCTGTTTTCAAAATTTTGTTTTATACTTTTGCAAATGTTTGTCTTTAGCTGCAACCTTTCATCGATTTTAATAGAATTTATGGAAATAGGAAATACATTGAATTTTTGTAGTGTTTAATAGTTGTAGATTTGACATTTTGACTTTCCACTCATATTTTTCTATGGTATTAATATCGCAGTCTGCTCGAAATTAAACTTGATAATGCTGCAATGTATTAGGATCAGATTACAGTAAATTTAAATATATGAATGCAGCGTTTTTCGAAATGTTTTCAACTTAATACCATGTCATCTTTTGCTTCATTGTAAAGGAAATTTGGAAGTATTTATAATCTCTTTATTGTGTATGATTTCTAGCTAACTAGTTACTTAGGTTTATTGCTCCTTAGCGATTTCATTTCATATGAAGCCACTTTGATTTAACATGAATTTTAATATATTATGTATTTCTTTATTAACTCGATATGATTGAAGTTGATTATTTGAATTCCCTAATTGTTTCATTTTCCAACCAATAGTCAAATGCCTTTATCCTAGGTTTTGCATAAACTTGGTTTAGAATATTGTCTATACAAATCATTTAGACACTTACAAAAAGTAAATGTGTCTTAGCTGTAAATTGTGTCTAAATCCGTTATAGTACGTGTTTGGTATCATTTCATTAAATTTTGCCCTCTGTAAACAGTTTTGTTATTTCTTCATGACATTTAATTCACAATTCAATATTTACAATTCTTTTCATTAACACGACGTCTCAACACACAATTTTCTCATTTAAATTCACCGAATTGAAGCAATTTCGTTAAAATTGATAAAATCACAAATTAAGATATTTACATATGTGTGATACAACTAAGTGGAAATATATGTACTAACAGCACTAAAGGCTTTCTAAGAAACACATTGTTTTTAAATTATCGATTTTATTTAATAAACAAAAATCGGCGCCTATGAATGATTTTGATCCTGTTCCATTTTATAGTACATGTGTATATTATTTTACAATATGGGCATGTTTAATTTAACATGCATTGGTGAACACAAACCTATGTGTGAGACATTATCCTTTATGATCAGTTCAATGGTTACTTTTTATGAAGAACACGACACCTCTCATAAACTTTACATTTGTGAGCGAAGCACGTGTTGTGAAATCATTAGTATAGTCGTGTATAAGTAACTGTTTTATTGTGTTGATAAACAGCATTTTACTAAACTATTAATCATTGCGTGCCACTATCATTTCGCATAAACAACCATTGGCTTATTAATGACTGGCAAAATAAATAACCGCCTAATCTTTGTGAATCATAAATCTGTTGACTTCCTCGCTGTATTCCTTTAGTTTTAATTAGATTTATTGTATGTTGTTTCATCTTATACTTTATAGGAGCAATTTCATAGTCTGTTTTATAAGCTTGGATAGATTTGTACAGGATTCTAACCGTTTTTGTTTTGATATCTTGACGTTTTGTTATTTATCACATTAACTTTTAATTGAGTTTTAGATTATAAGCATATTTCTAATGAATAACCTTTTTGAGTGTAATGCCCAACCCCAAGATGCGTATTTTGTTTTTATTGCATTGTGTTGGGAAATTGATGTGAAATTGTGTCAAGGTATGTTACTCAGGCATTCAACCACAGTGAATCGTGCTATCTTAGAACTTGTGATATGGATCTTGTTTAGTTTATCGCTTTTTGTACTCGTGTTTACTTTCTGTTTTAAGCATTTCGATTGAAGTTGTGATGAATTTAAGTGTTAGTAAAATCAATAAATTCAACCTTTAAAAATTATTAATATTTCCATTAATGCGTTGGTTAGTCTAATTAGGTTTTAATTCCCTTCAATATTTTATTTCTTTCAAATTCTGCGTTCTAGAAGAAATAAATGCGCTTATTTTTTTCGTGTTGTGTCTTGCTTAAACGCTTGAATTTTTGCGGTATTGTCAATTTGAGATGTTTGGGCTTGTTTATAAAAAATTCATCTAAGTGGTGGTATATGCTCTTTAAAATGCATTTGGTAACTTCTGAAATGAAAGCAGTGCTATACGTTCACTAAGCAAAATTTTCTGAAGAATGGGACTAGGCTTCGCAGCGTCCATGGTATATCACATCGTTTCCAGTTTATACAATTCATTTACAAAAGCAATCTCCCGATTTAATTTAATTCTTAAATCGGCGAATAGAAGATTAGTTTTTTGAGAATGGGGATCTTTCGAAATCAAATGTTCATTTTTCATCAAGTATCCTATATATACTATATTTGTGTGTTTGAAGCCATATTAATTGGAGAAAATGTGTTTGATGTAATATTACGCGCTCTACTCACGGTACATAGATACTAAGGGACACCTTACCAAGTCGTCTGTCAAGTGCACGCTTTGATTGACAACTGTTGTCAATAACAGTTATTTTCTACTAGTGTTACGCGCAATGTTTGCATTGGCGCAGGTAGACAAATTTGATAAATAGCGTTTCGGATTGAATGAACTTTAATAATTCTAATTAATTTTTTATTGCTTTCATTTTTGAATGAGGGCTTGTTAAAGTTATTAGGAAACAGCTTTCAAGCCCAATTTGTTAATTGTATGTAGTTAATCGCAAATTCTAAGGGACAAGTTAATATTATTTATGGTGACACTGTGATCTTTGTATCATTAGTTTATAATAATGTCTATTTCTATAAATATTGTAAGTCAGTATGAAGTATGTAGCCAAAATAGGATTGTAGTAATCATGTCTGATATTTAGTGATCGACATTGTATTGATGTTTCAGTATCGTCCTTCTATTTTCTATATAGTGAAAATATATTTTCGGCTCGTTAATAAATGCAAAAATCCCAAAAATGTGATTATAATATCAAACAGCTAGGCGATCTGCCACTGAATCCTTCTTTGAAAGAGGAAGTATTTTTTTGGTTGTAGTTGAAATATTTGTTTAAAAAATTAACATTGTAGATATTTCACGAGACACATCGTGAGCCTAGAAAGGAATAAAAACTGTTTGTAAATCCAACATTTTAGGGTTATGGTTAGAATTATAATATTCTAGTTGCAATTTTGTACGAAAATGTGGTTGAACAAGACAAAAGTACGAATATGTTACTAACTAGAAATAAAATAAATANAGTTTTTTGAGAATGGGGATCTTTCGAAATCAAATGTTCATTTTTCATCAAGTATCCTATATATACTATATTTGTGTTTGAAGCCATATTAATTGGAGAAAATGTGTTTGATGTAATATTACGCGCTCTACTCACGGTACATAGATACTAAGGGACACCTTACCAAGTCGTCTGTCAAGTGCACGCTTTGATTGACAACTGTTGTCAATAACAGTTATTTTCTACTAGTGTTACGCGCAATGTTTGCATTGGCGCAGGTAGACAAATTTGATAAATAGCGTTTCGGATTGAATGAACTTTAATAATTCTAATTAATTTTTTATTGCTTTCATTTTTGAATGAGGGCTTGTTAAAGTTATTAGGAAACAGCTTTCAAGCCCAATTTGTTAATTGTATGTAGTTAATCGCAAATTCTAAGGGACAAGTTAATATTATTTATGGTGACACTGTGATCTTTGTAACATTTTAATACTGAAACTGAAATAGTGCAATTATCGGAGAGTTCGAATCAAAATATACAGTTATCAGTTTAAACTGTCTGTCACATAACGTTGGGCATTGATACTCACATAAAGAAACCAATTACTCATTTTTATTTATTCCGTCAATGCATATTTCAAATTTCTTCTCCCCCATTTCTTCTTAGCATTAGCATTGAATTTCTTATTTTTGATGGATTGACCTCTTAATATAAAGTTCACGTAAACGTTTTTACCAGGCGTTCTAATAATTTTCTATCATTGAGAGTGAGTTATACAAAAATCATAGAGGAATATTTTTCAAAGTATCATTAGTTTATAATAATGTCTATTTCTATAAATATTGTAAGTCAGTATGAAGTATGTAGCCAAAATAGGATTGTAGTAATCATGTCTGATATTTAGTGATCGACATTGTATTGATGTTTCAGTATCGTCCTTCTATTTTCTATATAGTGAAAATATATTTTCGGCTCGTTAATAAATGCAAAAATCCCAAAAATGTGATTATAATATCAAACAGCTAGGCGATCTGCCACTGAATCCTTCTTTGAAAGAGGAAGTATTTTTTTGGTTGTAGTTGAAATATTTGTTTAAAAAATTAACATTGTAGATATTTCACGAGACACATCGTGAGCCTAGAAAGGAATAAAAACTGTTTGTAAATCCAACATTTTAGGGTTATGGTTAGAATTATAATATTCTAGTTGCAATTTTGTACGAAAATGTGGTTGAACAAGACAAAAGTACGAATATGTTACTAACTAGAAATAAAATAAATATAAAAACAATACAGTGAGGCACTATTTATCATTAATTGCTTAATTTCAAAGACATTATATAAGAGATTTTACATGGATTTTTAGTATTATTTTTCAAATCTTCTGCATGATTATTAACATTTATTGTTAAATAAAAAAGGCCAAATAGCCAGATTTTCAAAACTTATGAAACTGGATTTGAGAAGATTTATTTCACAAATATATAATATAAGAAAACATGTTAGACTTTAGATTAAAAAATTCATATTATTATTATACATAGTAAACATCTAAATTCAAACTCAAACTGCCAACTTACAGTACAGAAAAAAATGGGCCAGCACCATTCTCTCCTGAATTTCGCTTAAACAGAAATATACTTTGATTCATAGCAAAATAATTTTTATTGACACAAAAAATCAAAACTAAAAGAAAATACCAAGAAGTCAAAGTAAAAAATTAAAATTACCTTAACGCTGATTTTGTGTAACAATGGAAATTTAAATTGAGTGCACATAAAAATTTAAAAACATAACTTGGCACAAAAATTACAGAATAACGGAATAAAATTGCCTGGCCACGAGGGGCATGAACTTTAACATTGCTCTGAGTTTTAATAAATTGTCCAAGGACCTTAGGGTAGGTGGTTTATAAACTGGAGCGTTCACTAGTCTTCAGTGCAATGTCAACTTCTTGAAATGTTTCTGTTTGAAAAGAAACTAGAAATTTAACAATATTGTATCTGCTGTTAAATTCTAAACATTTGACTTTGGTAAAAGGCACCTTTTTGAACTGAAGGTTTTCGGAAATGCTTTGAAAATAAAAAATGCTCTTTTTCTGCAGAACCTTACAAGTATTGTGTCTATTTACCTTAAATTTTTTTGAAAGAAAGAGAATAATACCTTAAAATTCTAATGAAAGAAAAAGACTTAGACTCTGCAATATGCACTGCCTTTTCAATTTGTGAAGGGAGATTGGCAACTTCTTGAACAACACCGTGTCCGAGGTTACTGTATTTCGTAGTAAATTTTGTTATCATGACCAAATTTACTATGAAATACAGTAGCCCTGGACATAGTGCTCTTCCGATTTTGCAGCACACAACTATCTGACCAAAAAGTAAGCTAAGTAACATGCAGAAAATCTGCAACAATGCTTTTCAAAATGTCAGTCATTGCAACTTCTGCCAGCAGTGATTTCCATCCAACCTGCACAATACCCTTTCTTATTGGAAGGGACATGCGCAGTTAAGTTATACACGTTTAATTTCCTGTGGTAAAAAAATTGAATAATATTGATTCTTGGACATATAATCACATTTTCAAGATAAAAAATTATAACGAGTTTTCTGTCTAAGTTTCTTTTAGCACGCATTGCATCTTTCTCTTTGGTGCGAATATCTCTTTCTCGTGGTGCTCTGGTGTCATCCGGCCTTCCTTCTGAGCAATTTTGAATTTTTCAGCATCACTCCTGCAGATGTTTGTAATTCTAAACAGACGCATTTGTGCTCATAGAACTTTGTTATTTTGAACATGACAACAAATCCACACAGAATTGACCGTACATATTTATAGTGCAGATAGACAATATTACTTGAAATCCCATAGGCAAGAAAACTCAATTTTAGCAAAAATGTCAGATAGAACTTTGTAAGTAATTCTAGGCTCGCGACATAATTGCTTTCTCGGAATTTACGGTCGACATCTTTCCAGTACAACTCGTTAAGTTCTAGGCAAACCTGCATGTACAATTTCATAAAGTTTGTGATCTACATTATTTAAGATCTCCTTAAAAATTGATATTTCTAGATGTATAGTCTAAACTTCATTACTATTATATTTCCCTGCTACTTAATATGAGTTTCGTTCTAGAGCGCACTCGTGCTATATCACAATTTTCAGTAGACATACAAACACTGGAAATGCATATTCTAGAGTGAAGCCCATAGTTGACAGAAAGCCTGTATTATCTCATTTTCTTCTAAGCAATTCTCTAATAGTCCTTAAGAAGTCGTAATGACAACTACGTGAATGTGAGATGGCCAAAGAGACCATGAGTGATTGTGAGACCACTATGTTAAGGTTGTGACATAGGGTAGCTGGTATTCTCTTATCGACTACCGTTTGAACCGATTTCTTGAAATTAATTTCTATCGTATTCAATAAAACTGATGATTTTATGGTAGCACCTTCAGATTAATTATAGCCATTCAGTACGGGTATGACAAATTTGATGTCATCAGCATTTTAAAAATCGTATTGCAACCATCAGTAGGACACATATCAGCCATAAAAATGTGAAAAAAGTCCTTTATTACAATTTTTGTTTTCACTCCTACACGTTTGTATTTTAAAATGTGATTTGCACATTTTTTCCCAAACTGTTTTTTTTGGGAATATAATAGTAGAAAATTTGGAGGGCCGGATTGAAAACGTCAAGTTGCTTTGTGAGTTTTGTCCGAATACCAACAATTTGGAGTAAGATGGTTCAGTAGATATGACACCATTACAACCTTTGTTAATAAGTCTACGATTGTTCGATTTTCATTCACATTGATATATGGATTAAGTAGTATTACATGTTTTATTAAACAGAAACGTTTACTTCAATTCATGTTTAAAATTTTATATTAATATACACTGTAAGCGAAATGGCAGATAATGTAATTTATCTTGTTTGCCGAATTAATTTACTGAGGCATATAATCGCATTTCGGAGAATCGTTGATAGCTTATGAAAGATTTATATTTAATAACACTGCTTATTTATAAATAAAATTATGAATTTTGTCAACGTTTTAATAAATGTAGATTTATAAGGCTTTTGAGGGTGCTGGATTTTATATCGATAATTTTAATAGTTTTTAATAAATCAATTTCACTACATGAACCGTAGGCACATTACATTTGGAATTGGAAAGCATGCCTATCTTCTAGACATTTCTAAAATTTTTTAGATTTTTGTCTATATTCTAGAATCAAAGAGTTATATGTGATATCAGTATTAAGTTTCACTAGCCATGGAAGTGTTGAATCCTGTTATTGTGCAAATGGCACATACATTTCGAATTACCCATTAACTTCTTATACGATGACCTACTGGGAATGGTAATTATCTTGTACGAAAGACTAATTTTTGGTTAAAGTCGTGCTTTATTTCATTTTCATAACTATATGATTCAATTAGTAGTCATTTTACATAAAGCCACGCAGTCGTTTGAATGGCTAATACTTATTAAGAGTCGCTAAGTTCAAAGAAAGCATTCCACGTAATAATAACGTAAATAGAGTCGATTAAATTATTACTATTTTCCCTTGCTTCCGAAATTTCTACGTTATGTGTGTCCCGTCTCGCTATCTTAACCAAATTTCTCACAGATTAATTTAGTGCTTCATTCCCTATTTTCAAATGAATTCTCCACTTCTCATTGTCATTTCTCACTAATTTGGTGTTTTCTTAATTTATTTATTACAGCTATTGTCTATTTTGACACTATATTCGGTATCACTCTATTAAAATATATTTATTTTCTTCATTATATTTATATTCACTTTTTAATTACAGCATCTAAATATTAGCAACTGAAATTAAATGTGACATCTTTTAGATTAATCGGCAATAATTAAGGGATCGCGATTATGGTATTCTGCGTGTTTTTCCTTCATCCTTGCAGTGGCGTACCCAAAGGTGTTGTGCATATTGCTCGAGCACACCTAGAAAAAACGGATACTACTAAGGACTTTTACAAATACTTAATTAGCTGAAGTGATCACTTCGTTACTATGCTGATTTTAACCCCATAACGTCTGATATATCTAACAAATTTAAGATAATATATATATATATATATATATATATA
>CABFPE010000133.1:1062517-1074568 GCA_900660155.1 Hofstenia miamia | reverse complement strand
ATTTAAAATATTCGCCCAATCTCAATGACATATAAGTGTCCTTAGCAAATCGCGGTTTTGCTAATAATAATTAATCTTAAAACAGTGTATCACGCAGAGTAAAGTCATTGATGACACAAGAATAGTGGCCATAGATAAGATCAAACCGAAAATGACAACACGCAACTGAATGCATAAGCATCAACTTAAGTAGAATAATCTAGATTAATCGAGCACGCTGTTTACGATTAATCTAATCTACTTGACCAGCACGATAGATTAATCAATTAGATTAATCTCGATTAATCACCTTGACGATTAATCATGTTGGATCCCTGGATAGTAGTATAGACGAGCATTATTTGATATATAGCCAATGGAAGAGAGATGGCTATATTAAGCTTAATGGTCTTTACTGTGATCGCACGACATTAAGTATGACAGACAGGTCGTTTTTACTATGTGCAAGCGATGTTTGACCAGAGTGTACATGATTTGGGATGAGGTTTTGCAGGAAATCAGCCACAATTTAAAAAAAGCAGACCTGATTATAAAATTTATGAGAAATGTGCTAAAAAATATAATTTACATTTCAAAATTTTCTAAAACTCAATTTTAAATTTTTCAAATTCAGTGCACAAATTTTTAAAAATTTTCCAACATTAGTCTACCAATCCGAAAAATGGAAGCCATTTTTTCGGCGAGGAACATAATTGACCCGAATTTGGCATTATTTTAAATAGTGTAAATTTTTGCCCCTTGGAAATTCTGTGGTTGATAATTCTTTAGTAAGCAAAGCTATTTATTCGATCATTTTGGGTATCCTTAGTTTCAGTTAATCTAAGTACTGTAATTCAGACGCTTGGTGTCAAATCGGCTCATGTCCATTTTATCATTTACAGAGAAATCAAAATTTCTTTGGATTAATTGTGCTATTAATTCACTAATACGTATTCGTTTACAGCATGAATTGGAACTATCAAACGCTATTAAGGAAAGATAACATTGACATTGTTTGCAAAGTTAGCACAATTTATAAAAAATGTGTTTTCGACAGTACAGAGTGTGATTTTTTTTGAATGCTCTGCAGTTCTGTGCGATATAAAATGCAGCCAAAGGAAGAATTTCCATTAAAAGCTGTAATACCTAAGCTGCTGTTAGGTTTTATGTAATATATTTAGTATATTCATTGCCTTTTCAAAAGTAAATATGTGCTATACATTGAGTAGTTTTTAATTTAGGTAGTGTAAGTAACCACTTTTGTTATAGAACAGTGGAATGCATTTTGTAAAAACTCTTATCTTTTTAACTTCATCACAATGATATGATAGGACATTGTTTTCATTTGATGTATTTGCTGACAATTTTTGAATTTCCTCTACGTCAGCTGTTATACAGTTGAGTGGTTTAGTAGACAATAGCTTTTCTGTTTAGTTTACATGTTACATGAAAAATGGTAAACGAATGCAGGTGGAGACTCCCATCACTATCGGCACCGAACCTCTCACTTCCACATATGGCGCATACTATGGACCATATCGTCAGTCAGCTGTAATGGTCGCAGCCTCTGACAATGCAATAACAGCAGATGGTTAGATTTTTCTGTTAAATTCATAATAGTTTCTTTGCATGGGATTTCTTTTTCTGGCTTGTCTCCCAATTCTTTTTTTGACTTTCATTTTGACTTTTCATTAAGGTGAACAGGAAAGTCGTTCAAAATGTATTAAAATGATTCAAATTCAAAAATTTATTTCTTATTCGAAATCGCATCATCTTACGTGAAAAGAGAAAAAGTAATATATAAGAATTTTGAAGTAATCATGGATGACAGCTAATCGTGTAAGGTCGGACACACATCAATTGCTCTTGGAAACTGCTCTCCGATGTGTGCACGATGAAGGGTGTCTCGCGCCACATTCGAATCAGCATTCACAGAAAGAACTTTTGCCATGATCTCATAAAGTGATAGACTAAACTGGTCTCTGTTTTAATTCTGAATGCTAATATTTAAATAACTTCTGAACAAAACAAGTATGAAACATGTGTTAACGGTTCGTGACTGAATAAAAAAATTGCACCCCAAACTGAATTTTTTTTGCGGGAAAGATTATGCATTTTAATTACAAATTAAAAAAGGTTGATTGATATTTTCAGTTTGCTGTTTACTATGCAAAGTGGTAGTTGTGAAAATCGTTCTTGTTAAAAACAAAATGAACCAACTCATTTGTTAGTGTTCTACTTTATAGATTCAATACTTAAAATTTGCTTTCAAGCTTTAGACTGGAATTTGTAAGAACTTGCAAGTTTAGGTTGGTTTCGTTTAAAAGGATTACAATCTAAAATTGGTGATTCATGATCAGAATATATGAACCTTGAACAGTGAACACAAGCGTCTTTTGCCTTTTTATCATGAACTCTAGAGCAAAACTACCGCAGCCTTATATAGATTGAATTAGATGCATACATGTAATTTCCAATCATTGAATGTTCTTTTTCATATCAAATTTTACATTGATATTCCAATTCCTTGTTAAATTTGCAATGATAATCATTTGATCGCTTTGGGCATTCTTGGGTTCATTGGTTTCATAAACATAGCCAGCGACGTGTTTTGCATTTTGAGCTATATCCTTGAACAAGTCTATCAATGTTATCAAGAACATTTTTTCTTGAGTTGTTAAGTTGAACAACATCTTCTCGATATGTGGTATTATTTTGGACTTGAGGCATTGAAGATACAGGGTGGACTGGCTTTGGTATCCTGTCCCAAAAAGAACAGAATTTTAACCTTAAGTTATATTGTCGTAAATCTACTCGTATTCTTCCAAGAATATCCTTTGAAACATCCGGAATTTCTAGTCGGTTTTGTAGAATTCTGCAAATTTTGCTCTTAAGCAGTTCTAAGTTTTCCACTAAAAAAATTATCACCCTTTTCCCTTTTCCACATATTTGATCAGAAGACTCATAAATTTTTTCGGCGGAGATTCCACATTCAGATATATCGCTGCACAAAGTATCTCTTCCAGTCATGTTACGCATCAAAGAGGCCTTTTAATTCTCCTTGTAATAGGAGTTGAACTTCTTAGCTAGGGCTTTCCAAATTTATTGCATTTGTAAGTACATAAATTTTGGCAATTCAACTAAGCTTAGATATAGCTATTCATTAATGAATGAATGATTGAATGAATTTAGATATATATATATATATATATATATATTTGTTTATTTCTATATATAATGTATATATCATGTATAAATACATGCCAATATATGTATGTAACTAATTTCGTTAATAACCTGCAGCTAGATGTTGGGGTGCACCCCAAACGGTCACAGGTATAAATTTTCGCAAAGGAATACTTTATGCAAATTGAGCCTAATTTTTTTTTCATTTGAAAGGTTTTTTGTTTAGTAGAAAGTCATAGAATTTCATTTGTGTAGCTGCAATATTTTCCAAGAAATAGTTAAGTAAACTTTGCTGGGGGTGCAATTGCATCCCAAACAGTCACGAACCGTTAAGAATATGATCGCATTAAGTTCAAAAATGTCAAATTTAAAAGCATTCGATTACAAGTAATTAAAATTTGTCACATAGACTTCTTGAAAAGCTCTCCACTTCAGTGGTATTTCACAAAATCTACATCAATTACGAATTATATTTTCTTTTATGCTAATATTTTGACTGATTGCTAATCAACACACGGAGTTAATTTGACTAGCCACATGCAATTTTCACCTAAAAACTGCACATTGCCTTTTGACTGCTTCGCTAATTGGCGCTTGTTTGTTAAGCGTAAACTTGATAATATTAATTTTCTGATATAACATATCATGATGTACACTTTTCAGACGTTGATAGGTCGTTTTGCGCATTCTTATTCGTGAAAATTCCGTAAATTTAATAATTTCTTGTAGTAAAATGCTTTTTAATATAATTACATTTTTAAGTCAAGGACAAGACGTGGTGGATTTTTGCATAAATGCAGCAATGTTTTATTTTAGCAATTGTTCTTTGGTGTCGCGGACGTATTTCTTTCTTCATTGGTTTCTTTTGATAAGTGTATACATTCATTACAAAATTGCTTTGTCATGGCACATCTGGTTTAAGCAAACAATTATTCCAACTCGTGTTATTTGCATTAAAATTACAGATTAATTGTAACTTGGATTTGTAAGTGATGAATTAATGCGATTATAAATTGTAAAGGAAAATTTTACGATATGTTTCGATATTGATATCGTTTAATTAGGCATTACAATGAATTTCCGTTTCAATATTATTGATGGACATAGATTATATAAAAGGGCAAGTTTTGGTTAGAGACTAAGCTACAATACCTTCAGGACTTTGTATTGCGATACCCTTTACATGTTGAACATCAACAAAAACAGTGTAACGCAAGGTCTCTACACTACTAATCCGTTTGGCAATTTTCTTGTTAAATTCATGATGTCTTAGCACTCTTAAGTAAATTCTTGTTTATTAAATCTTGGCGTTCTATCCATAAATCACTGTCCGTGGATATAATACTTCATTGGAAAGAATTGCTGATTATTTGTACATGTTGGAAATGTCCAAATAACGGCAAAGCGCGTGCTTGTAAACATTAGATTTCAACGCCCATATTATTCAATGTTTTGACAAGTGTTCGATTCTTATAAAATGCAATTGTTCGTCAATTTCATTAGAAACGAATGGAATTTTAAAATAATCTTTATTATCATTGTGTAATTATAAGTAAAAATTGGCCTAACAAGGTAGTTTATACAGTTCTTGGTAATTTAGTTCTTGCTCTATATTTAAACACCGTTTTAACATTAAAGAGTAATTGAGGCTTTCAATCCAATTTTGAATTTATATTTCTATACTATCAAATGTTTAAACAATGATTCTAAAACTTTTAAGATGCAGTTTGAAATTTAAAATGAAAAATGGAATACATTATAAATTGGTTTTTGTCAAAAGGAAATTGTCTATTTGCTTTTTTGGCAGCCAAGAGCTTTATCCGAGGTGTAATAGAAGATAACGCAGATCTTGAATCGTATGCGTAAGTTTGAAAATATCTTTTTTCCTCTTCGCCAATTCCCCTTGTGAACATATTTCAAATCACACGTATGGCTCACTACTGTAGAAAGCATTACAATTTCGAATAATTCAATGTTTATAACAGCTGGCTTTCCTTTCAACCATGGCACCAAAATTCATTACAGTTTCAAATATAATTCGATAAAATTCATGCATTATGCACCTTTCAAAATTATGGTATATACTGTTCATATCTGAAGCTCAACTATACAATTCAAATATACAATTGTACAATGTGCAAATGACATTTAGTTTTGCTTTCGCTTAGTTCAGAGTTTATTAGGTTCTGTTTTTCTTGTTAATTAAATTTCGTTTTTTGGCTTTTTTTCCTTTGTGAACTACTGCAATTTTATTTTGAAAATTTTAAAATTTGTGCGAATTTTTTAAAATAGGTATTTTTGAATTCTGCCTTAAACCATAACTGTAGTACAAATTTGGTATTAATATGCTCAATTTCACTTAATTATAAATCCTTCGATCCCACTCACATGTTATTGATATGACACGATAGCATTATCATTTTTATGCAAATGAGGTGTAATTTAATCTAACCAATAATTGAAATTCATGAATTGAGTTTATGCTTTATTTTTCTATCATTTCATTTAAATATGTCTTCACATTTTTCTATTTACCAAAGTCTTGAAACAATATATTGTCGAATATTTTTATCAGATCTATGTCCTTCACTTTCTATTAAAATGTGCACCAATTGTACAAATTCTATGCCAGTACACTTTCTAATGTGTTAGATATTTTGTAAATATTCCGTTTTTGTTACTATACCGCCTTATTAATGAATGCCATCTGTTTGCTCATTGTGATACTTGTTACAATATGTGATGCATTGTATTCTATATTATGAGCATTAGAATTGATTGGTGGCCATAAATGTTCGTTTCAAGTACTCCTAATAACGATTTTATTGTATAAAATATCAAATGAAAATAGCAGAATTTCTAATACCTGATTTTCATACATATTTGAGTGATTTAGAGCTGACCTATAATGGATATACATGAGACTAATATCACTTTTGTATCCAGATTAATGGCAACTAATGAATGAATTTCTATCAACTGGGTTTTTATGTTAATTCTGGTAAATGTCACCAGTTACCAGAAATAATTCAGCTTCAACGTCGATATTATTACTGATATAAATTGGAAACAACTTTTATCTATTTATTTTAACCTAATTCGCGAGTCGACCTGTTTTCAGTCCTGGTGGCCGGAGCCGCAAAGTCGAATACACCAGTTTAGTATATTTGTAATTTCTCACCGGTGTGTTATTCCACATTGATGTGCTGGGGATAGACTTAAGTTTCTTTACCACTGTTGTGATGTTGAGATTTGGCCCAGAAATATGAATCGGCTTGCAAACCTAAGTGAACCTAATTTAATCTTTCTAAACATTTAAATTCTCTCATTCAATCAACAGCTGGGAAGGAAATTAGTTTGTCATTCCTAATGTTTTTAAAAACGCTCATAATGGGCGTTTATTTTAAACATGAAAACCGCTTCACTGACGCTATTTCTCCAACATCAATGCACTACCTCATTATAAATTATCCTTTCTGCATTCGGCAGACTATTATATTGTAAAAGCTATTTCCATTGTCTAAAGGACAAAGAAACATTCAATATTTTTCTTGTTTGTATTTCATTCATCTTTCAACTATGACCCCTCAGCAGGAATCATTTATAAAACAACCGCTTTTCCTACATTTAACACCTATTTTTCCAATTATGAGTTCTTGAATCTACCGTAATATTGAATTTGGCAGTATATTAGGATTCATGATTTTAACATGATCGAAGCTAAAAGAGACGGTTTCAACAGTTTCAATGTTTGTTAAAGATAACGAAAGACATAATCTGACAGATCAGCTGTCACTGTCAGTGACAGACATACAAAAACGGTTTTATATTTCAAATTTGTTTTGTTTTCTTAACTTTTTCTTATAGTTGTGGTCTGGAAGTAGGAACAAGCTGTTCAGCATTTAGTTTGTCGTTTTATTATTTGAATTACTCATACCTTTGATGAGCTCATTAAAACTGTGTTTCTAACAATTTAGAATGTTAGTCTTTTAAGCTAAATATAAAAACATAGAATATGATTTGTAATTTTGTAATCAAGTTTTAAGTGACCTTGGTTATTCAGTTTCCATTGCAATTACATTGCAGCCAATCAAATTCGTTCGTTACACTTCTCTTTTAAGATTTAAGCATAAGTGATCGAAAACAAAAGTGGATTTAAGCGCTTTTTCTAGTCATCTTACTTTCAAGAGTCAATCTATGTAAGAAGCATGTTGAATTTAATGAACAGTTTAGTACAGTTTGAACACTCAATTTTATTTCAATGACATTAATATCGATGGTCAAGCTATATATAATTAAAATCATTGTCCAGTTGCAGGAATAAAAAATCCAATAAATGAATATTAATACATAGCTAGATTTTTGCATGAAGTTCGTTTGTCTTTTAAAAATGAATTTATAAATAAACACGATTCGTGTTTAAAATATTCTAAAACTCCATTGATTTTGTTTACAAATGTATAACTGTTTTTGTTAAGAATAGCAGTGCCGATGAGAAATGAAACCGATGCATTTTCATAACATTTTGTTTTAAAGTTTCAACGATTCTACGTGAGGAAAAAGTTAGTGTTTATAAATTCCAAGAAATCAGTCATCAATTTCAAAAGAAATTTCTTAATTAATTGCTGTAAATCCTCTTGTTCTGCAACTGTCACCACTGTCATAGTCTCTTTGAAGTATGGATTTTTAATTACAAAACTACGCATATTCCTTATAATTGGAATATATTCAATTCATTTCCCGAATACATTTGACATTTTTCTGTTTATTGTGGATATTATATTATATATATTAATCGCTCATTTACTAAGCAAAATACAGTACTGGAAAAAAGAATTCGGCCACCCATGATTTGTCAAATATTTCTAAGAAATGGACCCCAAGAGTGTCATATGAAGAGCTTGTTTCCAAAAGGCGCTAAGTCCATAATAGAGTTACTCTCTTTGAAACTAAACTGAAATGGATATAGCGCTGTTTGAAAAAAAGTAATATTTTGTGCATACAGCAACTCCTTTTGGAATAAAATGAATGTGTGTTATGAAAGCTCTACTTAAACTCTATACTTTGGTACAAAAATCTGGATTTGTCAAAAAATGGACTTAGCGCCTTTTAGAATTCAGCTCTTCATATGTATTTTTAAATTAGATTTGGTGTCGCAGAAAGAGGAATTAACCAATGTTGAGACATAATTATCACTGTTTACTTTAAATCTCAAGAAGAAATGCTACAATGCTTGTTAGCTAATATTTTCTTGGAAAAATGTATTCGGCCACTTCAGACCAAATCAGAGAATCTGTAAATTATTTCATTGGTTGATCTTTTTTCACTCTATTTATATTGAAAATGTCTAACAACAGTCTTTCTTTGCCATATATGATGCCTTCTGAAAACATCATTACCCCCAAGCCAAAGTCCGGAAGACCAAAGAAGACCTCCAAAACCTTCCAATCAACTCTATTGTGCCTTTCAAAGCAAAATTCCAGGAATACTTCAGAGAAACTTTGCAAGGAATGGGCTGATGGTCACTTCGTGGCTGCAATAACTGTGCGAAACATCCTGAAGAAATACCCAATTGGAAAGCCATTCTTAACCTCAATGCAAAGATTACGCCGGCTGAGATGAGGAAAGTTGATGAGAGACAATTCATCTGAACATTGGTCTAGTGTTATATTTTCAGATGAGTAACGATTTGAGCCATACTCATCAAAAAGAATTTCGAAAAAGAGACGAACTGGGCAGAAGTTCAGATTATTGCCTCAATTTACTCGGGGCACCATGAAGTATAGTGGGAAGTTTGTAATGGTATGGGGTGCAATATGGAAGTGTAGACTTCGCAAGATTGTTCACATCACTGGAACTCTCCGAAGCTCTCAATATGTTCGGATTCTTGAAAAGGAACTCTTGCCACTCTTTACACGTGATTCAATATATCAGCAGTATGGTGCTCCATGTCATACCTCAAAAGAAATGAAAAACTTCTTCCACAATAGTGGGATTGCTATCCTTGCTGACTGGCCTGGTCAATCTCCACTCCTTAACATTATCAAAAATATGTGGAAAAAGGTCAAATATCGAATTGGACAGCATACTATTCACACTGAAAACGAGCTTTGGAGCGCAAGAGAAAGAATTGTATGCAATTCCCAACAGCTTTACTGAAAGACTTTTTGCTTCAATTCCTGATCGCCTTGAAACTGTTATTCGCTCAAAGGGACACCCTACAAACATTAGATGAGAGGATTTTGTTGCTAAGTGCTTATATTGCATCAATTATTAATTTAAATATCTTATTTTGAATTTACTTTTTTCGCATTTGTTCATTTGTTAAATTTTTTCAAGTGGCCGAATACATTTTTCCAATACAAGTTTTCTAATTTCTATTAAAAATTAATAGCCAATTGTTATTCTACATATTTTATGTTATTATTAGACATACAGATTTCCCTTTCTCAATCAAAATAACACTTAGCTATAATCTTAGACACACTCATTATTTATTCAAAATAGCAAGGTTGTCGAATACATATTTCTAGTACTGTATTAAGGAGGGGAAAGCCTCCTAGTTGCTACTTTTTAAAAAAAACAAATGAAATGCCTTGAAAGACACATACCACCTCAAATATTTGGAAAAGTGGGTAAATTTCAATTTTCACTTTTGGGGCCTCCGTGCGCAACAAATTGGTGCCTTGAAATGCCATTTTGGTCCTCTGCCAAAATCGCTACTCTTACCTCAATTATTAATGTACCTTATTGAAATTTGGTATAGTAACTGGGAAAGGCTTGCTGAGCAAACGTAAAGAGCCTTTTTTGCAATTTCTTTATAGATTTCATGAGAGGGGGTTCAAAGTGGAAAATTATTAGGATCAGAGGATCAGAAAAAATACTGATTTTGGAGGTTAATCCCCCCCTTTAAAAAAATTATGACAAATATAAAAATTCTGGCTCTTTACGTTCAAAGGCACAATCCTCAGCTACAAGCACACCAAATTTGAAGCATGCAGCTTGAAAACTCAAGGAGAAGTAGCAAAATATGTTCTGAAAAAAGTCGCTTTGAGAAAGACATGAATTTATGAGATTCTTTGTGTCAATTTTGAGTGGTAGTGGGTTCAGAAAAACGTCGTTTTTACGTTTAAATGGAGATTTTTGTTCATGAAAGTGGTTGTAGGTGGTGTGTAATACCTTCAGGTTGACAAAAATGCCTCTAACTCAATTTTTATGTCTGCACCATAAATCGGCTCCAAAATGGTGGCTTTCCCTTTCTTAATAGTCCTGAATAAATCATTATAAGATTGCATCAGAATTTACAAATTCATTTTCTACAGTTACTACTTTTAGTTTAGATCGACAGAATTGAGATTGATAAATTTTCGTTTCCAGTCTTATGTTTTGTCAATAGAAAGGATATTGCTTTTAATCTCATATCCTTTTCATAAGTTTTGCGTTGCCAATTGTTATTTTTTCGCAATTCATTTTGTTGGAAAAGTATCAATTATTTTTGAAGTACCGTTATTCTCACTCTTAATAGGTATGAGGCACAATTATAGTTTTGAAAAGCTACTTCAACTAGCCGAATTACTTGAATACCGTTCACACAAAATTAACGCATTCAGGTTAATAAATTGTTTGCTTAGTTTTCTTTTAGAGATACAAGCTAGAGATGAGCGCGTTACAGGTTTCGTAAAAATTTTCCAAGAAGAAAATCCTAACCGCCAACCACCCTATAAATGAAATTTTATCGCGGTATCCGCAAAGAAGTTTATTTTTAACTTAGTAAGAAAACAAATATGTCTGAATGGTTTTTTGGGATTATGAATCATCCGTAGAAAAGTTTAAAGACAATTTCTTAGGTATTTTGTCAATTCGTCAAATTTTATTGTTTTTGGTATCCAATTTTCCATGAAATATGCAAAAAATACTATTAATATTTTGCATGTGAAAGCTATTAAATTTGCTTCAAAAATAGTTTTTTTGAGAAATACTTTAGAGATTTTCAATCTTAAAACAAAACGCGTATAACTTTTATGCCACCGCAAGTTGTTTTAATTCTACCGCTAGCCACCGCAATTGTGTAAATTACTACCGCAGTATTACCGGACCGCACTCATCTCTAATACAATTCATGGCATCAATTTAAATCCCAGTGATTAACGATGAATTTTAACAACCATGTGGACGGTTATCATCAATTTGTATTTAAACATTGGTTTTCACAAGAACGCAATTGTTGAGTTTACATTCATCTAATGACTGCACTTATAGGAAAATGTATAAAGTACTGTTCTGTCAGTTTACGTCTAATTTTAAATCGCATACCATTAATTTATATCACAGGGGTATATGACACTACAATTCCTTCCTCAGCATTTCTTTGCCAATCATGACTCAGTTCATTCTTATTTCATTTTGGAGAGTTTGAGCTCTTCGCTTGTTAGACCATAATTTTTGACATACATTTACACGGGAATTAAATAAGAATTGATATTTGAAAAATTCTAGGGCTTCAGAGTAATGCAGATTCGGCTTAATTATACATGTAGCGAAAGAAAATTTTTTGAAATTGGTACAATTTCTTTTTCTACATGCAATTTGGTGACGGTAGATTTTATTTTGTAATATTGGGATTCATGGATTGCGCGAACTAAAAACCAGCCATTTTACTTTCGTGGCGCTGCACTCTTGAAGGTTTGTAAGCGCCAATGGAATTGCCCAACAACTCCCAAACGCAACCTTTTTACTTTTACTGTTGGATGTGATTGGTCACTCATTCTCCTGCATTCTACTAAAAATAAATATTCCTTGATTTCAGTGCCAATTCCGCATCCAATTTCTGTGTGTGTTGGAGTGGCGTACTTTTAATAGTTCAACTCTTGCCGCAAATGCATTATT
>CABFPE010000133.1:1033085-1062414 GCA_900660155.1 Hofstenia miamia | reverse complement strand
TAGTTCAACTCTTGCCGCAAATGCATTATTAATTCAGTTAAAATAATTTAGAAATAATTATATTTTACAATTGTACTACAAGGATTTACTTCAAACGTCGACATTAATTTATGCTTGAATCTCAATTTTGACAGAATTTGTGATAAATTGCGTTCCTGTAATTACTTACTTTTAGTATTTTTCCTCGAGTCAAGGAGAGGAGGCAATTAAAGCGTTTTAGCATTTTCAAATAATACAAACCGCAGAAATCTACCAATTATTACTTGGTCTTTATCTTTTAAAAAATTGCAGTGCCGTCAATATTTTTTTGTTCTTTAAGCTTTTAAGTAGGGTTATGAAACTGTGAACATTAAAATAATGTAACACGTCATTCATATTCGTAGTCTTGTACACACACACACACATATACAGTGCAAGACAAAATGCTTGGAACCCTAGTAGAAAACATAATATTTTAAAGTATTGGAAAGTAAATTTATTGAAATTAGGTCTCTGCAGGCTAAAAACTTTGGCCATGTTACGCAACTGAATATTTCAATGTTTTGTGTTCTATTGCATAATTTTCCAATAGTATTTCCATATATAGGATTACTCCCACTACGACAATAAGGTTGAAACCAACTCATAGAATTGATTTCTCAAATATAGAAATGCCATAGACACTTAAAATCTGTTTATAGAACTGTAATCACCAACTAGATGAGCTAAATACTTGAGGTATGATATCTTCAGTTTTGAAGGAGCATTAAGGCGACGTTGGTATGACTCATAGAGCTCCTTGTTAAATTTTGTTGGAACTGATTTAATTGTTGACTCCACAAAAGTTCGTTAAGTTGCTTTATTAGATTGTCTATTTTAACTTGCGCCCGCATATGCTTAAATTAATTGAGATTTGTTGTTTGGAAAGGCCAAACTGCAAGAAGGGCTAGGTCAAACCTTCCATATATTGCTTTGTTACACGTGAAATGTGCACTGGTGCACGATCCTGTGGAAAATTTCATGAGAAACTAAATCAAGGTGAATTTTCCTGTTAAGTAAATGAATATAATACTGATTATAGAAGTTTCTTTCAAATTGGATAAACTTTCACTGCCATCCTGCTTAATGTGGCCCGAAGTCATTTTCCTGTCACCCCAAAATTTGATAGTCTTTTCAATATTGATGATCCAACCTTGTTTTGCGTCTTTGTGGTCTTCTGGTATACATCTTAAACTGAGGAATTAGTTCGAACTTCGATTCATCACTGAATACTATGTGTTCAATGTCTTCTGGCGTGGTCTTCATCTGCGCTCTGCAAAGTATAAAAGTCTAAGTGGATTAAATTTTTCTTATTGGCTATTGGCTAGTAAATGTTTCTTTGTTGCGATTCTTCAATAAAGACCATACTTGTTTAAAATTCGTTCAGCAGATCCGAAGTTAGTTCCACTTCCAACCCTTCAATTATCCCTCAATTCGAAAGCTGTCAACCTAGGTTTGGGTAGAACAGCAGTATCAACATGTGCTTATCAGTGCTGGATGCTTTGAGAGGAGGGCGATCCTTTCCTATATGTGATTCTTCCTTCTTTAGTAAATACAAAAAGGATGCGTGTTATTGAACTCTATGCTAGTCAGAGGATGAGAGAAATATCGTTAGGATCTTTGTCCATAGACTCCATGGGTATCACTGCTTCATGAGTCATATTAGGGATGTGCTTGCCGGCTACAACAGTTGTAAAACAACATGTGAATTATAATAACGGAAATTAAAACAATAAACAATAATATATGATAGGGTTCCAACCTTTTTGACGCAACCGTAAAATAACTCAATGTTCAAATTGAGCATGTTCATCTCAGCATGTGCGAATTATTAAACTTTAATCTTATGTTAGTGGCGGCAATCCACTCAGTACTTATTTACACTAAGGTCTAATTCATTAGTTAATTAAAACTGGGTGAGCAGTAACTAAATGGCTTTTCATCCAAGGTTCCAACCATTATGTCGCGCACTGTATATATGAGCCGCGTTGGGTTACCATTTTTGAGATTTTTGGACTCAAAAGCCCCTGGCCTCAAATTTTGGTAATCCAAAGCGCCTCTTTGCAGTTCTGGGCCTTCTATCAACTGGATTTAAGAAATTTTTGATGGAGGTTGTTACACGGTCCACATAGATGCATATTTTTGGAAATAATTTTTTCCCGTTTTTTAAAACAAAAAATTACTTATTTATAAAAGAAATAGATACGGAATACATCATGCTGGGAAAGAAATGATTGAAGTGTTTTCCTCTTTACAAAGCAATTAGCAGATGAAAATGTTAAATATGAAGTGATGCAAATTTCATAGTATTAACATGTATAGTTTGTTTCTTAAAAGAGAAATTCTATGTATTCATTAATAAATCGCCACCGTAATATAATAAATTTAAATTGTCTGATAGTCCCGTTCAAGAAAAATTTAATGAATTTTCAAAAGCAATGAAAAGGATCGTATTTTCGAGAAATAGTCTAAAAGTTTGCATTTCGTCCACACATTTATAACCAACATATTTGTACAGAATGAGTACGCATTTGAGTATGCATTGATATATTTGCAATTTGCAAAAATTATGCTAATAACTAAATTTTCTTTATCCTACAGATTTGTATGCTATTTGAAAGGTGTCTGCTGATGTAACCAATCATAATCCTGGCCCTATTTAAGTATTTTTAAGGATTTAATCTTTTACATAGCGTTTAAAATGTGTTATTCTTCTGCATGCATGTGAGATCACACTCGATATAAGCTTGTGTATCAAAGTAGTAACCAAAGCAATTTTATTGCTTTAGTTAACTTCGGAAACTTTAAGAGCATTAATATCCAACCATTGTATTTTGATATTCTCTTTTCATTGTTTATGGAAATGAAAATGGAGATGAGAAACGCTTTCAAAATGATAAAACCTTACGCATACTGTAACCTTCAATAAGGAGACATAGAATTGTTGAACGTAATCAGTTTTTATTTCTTAAAATTATAAGCACTTGTTTATTCTCTGCTCCCTTTGAGGAACCGTTTCTTCCTTGTGTACTTAATTGACCGAAAGTTACAATAATGCGAAACGCTTGAAATGTAACCCGACTTTCATTTCGCATTACTCTATTGAGGTCAACAAAGCGTGAATATATACAATGTTACAATTTCATTCGGGTGATAGATAAGACTTCTCTACTACTGTATAAGTTTTACAACAAAAAGTGGAATTATATTACTTCTAAAGAGTGTTTCCACTTTGTACTGTATGGATTCGAGTGTGCTAGTTAAATTTTAAGCCCTGTTTAATGCTATAGTACTTATTTGGCATTTTGAAAATTTTCTTTATTATTGATTAACATAGAGCAAATGCATTCCCCATGTGATATTCGTATCATTTTAATATTGCTATGACCAGGGCTGTAAAAATATATAGTTTTTTAAATTATATTTACAATAAATACAACACAATTATTTGTTTAGGTTAAAAAAATATGAATGCTTTATTTGTAGATAATAATAATAGAAAATTCAATCAAATGCTTAATAATGTCTAAAATCACTTCTAAAAACTCCATTGTCAATTTTTTGAGAAATTAAAACTATTTTTTTGTTTTTTAAGCTTAAAAAGCTTGTGAATTTTTGAAAATATTTTTTAAAACGCTTATTTCTCAAAAACTAATTAAAAACGACATTCTGAAATTACCTTCGACCAGGCGCACGGCACGTCTCTATAGATTAAGCAGCCTAACAAATATTGAAAAAATGAATTTTCACCAAGCGGAATAGAATAATTTATTTTAACCTTTCGTCTACCATGGGGGGATGACTCGCAAATATTCTTTTCAATCAGGCTTCAGAATTCATGATACCGTTTAACAGAATGCCAAAATAGTTTTGTTAAGCAAAGTGTTAAGTAAAATATGAATTTTTACCGTGATTATAACTGTTAATATTTCCGGATGTGTAAACTCTCCTGAATGTGAGCGGAACAAACACTTTGTTGTTGATTTCCTTGATATGATCAAAAATTTTAGAGAAGATTGTCATTCGTTACATTCTGTTATAAACTTATTTTGTAATGTGTCAAAATCAAAATGTCCCTACCACTTTCTAAATGCATCAAATTGTTTTTTAAATCCATTCAATGCAGGCAGTGCACACTTTCTATATATATATATATATATATATATATGGATCAAATTTTTAGCAGCACCTTTGGTATTCTTTGATCATCATTAACCCTAAAATTTGCTTACGGTCCCCTTAGGAGTCCATTGATTCTAGGTTGCGGATCATTGATATAAATAATTTGCTTTTTAATTAGTTATCTTACTTTTTTATGTAACTTTCCAGAGAAAGAAAATTACACATTTCAAACAACTTTCATAGAGCCAATGTATACAGGCAACCGTGCGGACCCATTTTGAAATGAAATACTCTGAATTATTTGACTTTACTCTTGTACTAAAATGATACCTGGAAATTTGAAGTTGAGCAAGTTCAAGACGGAAAATTCATGGTAAAAAAATTCAAGATGAAATTTTTTTATCATTGTTAGGGTTAGAGTTTGGGGTTAAATTATGGTTGGTGTGTTCTGATTCTTCTTAAGGCCCTGAATTTTCTTTCTAGGAATTTTCAGACCTTGAGTTTTCCGCCTAAAAATTCACAGGCTTGTGCTAAATATTGGTAAAGTTTATATTTCTAAGATGTAAACCCCGTTTTTATTACCATAAAACATTTTCACACGATTGAACTTTACACTCTCCCATTATTTATTAAATCAACAAACTACAAAAGGAATTCTATATTTTTTGAAAAGTTCAAGCGATTTATTTTGCTAAGAATAACCTCAAATGGAATTTTTTTTATCTGAAATTCATGTTTCAAAATTTCATTAGCTAAAAATTTGTAGTAAACCTAAACAACTAATTGTGGTAGCTACTTGATGTGAATTTTAATTGGCTGCCAATCAGGGATTCCTGCCAATATTCATTATTATCAATAAAGTCAGGCAACTAATTGGCGTTTTCAATTATAAATTTTGAACATAATCTTAGTTGTCCGTTTACGCACTTCAAATGCATTATGAAAACAACCTTGCGTTTCATATTCACTGTGCAGTTTTAAAATCCTATTTTATAAATAATCCAATTGCAGGAATTAACCTAGAGATTACAAAACCACGATTTCCTCGCACACGACATTACCCAAATAGTTTTTTTATGCCACGAACTAATTTGTACTAGCAGTATTTACTACCGTTACCCGCCCGCTGTTTGTTTTACATTACTCGTACCCTTCCGTATACCTAATTATTGTACCCTACCGGCGACATATGTACACATAATACCCAATACTCATTAGGGCTACAAAATATAAATAAGCGAAATGTATGATGTATTCCTGATAATAATATAACAATAATATAATGAATCTAATGTAAATATCCACTGATTACTAAAAGTTCATTAACATGAGGAGGTAATAAATGTTAGTAATGGGTTACTTGCACTACTGGCTGCTCGTTTAGGCTTATTTGGAATAGCGGGACCGCAGCGGTATGTAGGAACTAGTGGTATTAAAATTTTCTAGTTGGTTCTGTTCGGTATCACTCAAAATACCGCAGTTTGGTATCTACTACTGAATAATCAATTGTATATTTGCCATATGTGAGAAAAGGGTAGTGGTGCATACACGTTGCTATATTGTAAATTAGTGCATATCAAACACTTCGGTATAATTAGGTGCTGAGAATTTATATATATATTTTCCCCATGTTCAATAGGAAAAAGTTCAACAGCTTTTCGATATAATTAACATTAATTCATCACCTGGTATGTCAGAAATACCCAATTGGTTCTACAAAACATTCTCCAAAAAGATGAGTGAAGTTTATGCACCAACATTCAACAAATGTTTTAGAACTTTGATATATCCAATAAAATGGAAACGTGCTCTGCCAACTTCAGTTCCAAAAAACGAACATTTAAACAAAAGTATGTCCAGAAAATATCTATCACTGTTTTTCCTACATTGGCGAGAATATTAGATAAATGTACATCGGATATATACATATTTGAAATGAAAAATACATGGGATGAATATCAATTTGCATATAGAATGAACAGGGGAACAACAGATGTGTTATTATATACCTTGCACCACACCTACAAAATTTTGAATACCAACGACACCTCATTTGCCAGAATTACTTTCTTTGATTACAGAAGTGCCTTCAGCACGATAATGCAACAAGTTGATCAACAGGATTTGCAAGGAAAGCATTTGGCTAACTGGTTGTCTAAAAGAATCCATGCCGAACTGGAATCAACAAATACGGTACGAAAGAACGTAATTTACAAAAGGAATTGATGTGTTGTTTGCAGTACCTCAGATTTTCACTGATGAGACTAACCTCATTGCTAATAATGAATTGGACATTAATCGTAACCAATGTGATAAATCGAAATTCTCTGATGATACAAGGATTATCTGGAAATTACGCAAGAACACTGAAATTGACGATTTTGAGTATTATCAAAGAAGCATAAATTTATTAGTTAAGGCATCAAAAAATTTAATTTAAAAATGAATGTATCGGAATCAGCTGAGCTTGTTATAGCACATCCAAACATTAGAGACGATCCTATGAAAGAGGTTATAAACTACAACACAACAATTGGTGGAGAAGGAACTATTCGAAGAGTTGATTCCTATAAATACCTTAGATCATGCATAGAAAACAACTTAAGATGGGAAGAAAACGTTAATTCTATTGTAAGGAAAACAAATTACAAAATTAAATGCATGTCTTCCTTTATGAAATTTCTAAATAGAAAAAATCAAGAGTATGTCTTCAAAACTTATATGTGTCCTAATTATTTATATGCAGCTGAGGTATAGGTTCCAGCATTAACGGAAAGCCAACGGAAATGTTTAGAAAGACCTCTTAAATTATTGTCAAAGATGACTAACATTGAAAAAAGAAAATATGTTGATTACATTAACTAAAAATTTAATATTCAATTTGAAACCACTATTAAGAAAATCCTTAGAGATGAAAATCACCCACTCCATGATGAATTTGAAAAATCCAACAGCAAGATATATATATATATATATATATATATATATATATATAATACGTCCCGATTCGTACAGGGGTTTTTGAAAAAGCTCTACATAAAGGGACCGGGCTTTATTTATGTTTCTAAGATAATCTTGTGATGATCATTTAATGATTCGAAGACCAAATTTATTTTAAATAATAATTAAAAAATCATAAATAAGTTTTTAGTTTCATTGATATTGATTATAAATTAATTGAGAATATGTTTACAGTGTTTTATGTTAGGGAGTTTGAAATGTAAAGCATTATTGAAAAAATATCTATTTTTTCAATGTATATACCGCTAAAATTAATGAAATTTTATAGTATGCCAACATACAAAACGTACGATACGACTATTTCAATGGGGATTTTAACAAACTAGTTGTTGAGATTGTTTACATATCTAAGTGTAGGAATTGAGATTTACTATAAATTAAAATTCTTCCCATTGTCTTCGTTCACTCTTTTTTGAGAATTTCTCCGTTGTACTTTTTCATTAATTATTCAACATTGCTGTTCTAAATTGAAAGAAACACAAAATAAACCAACAACAAAGCGTGTCATCTGAAATAGGAAATTAGCAACAATCGTTGCGGTGTTTGTTTTAGTGTTTGATTTTATTTTATTTCTACATCTCTTAATTCTTCTCATTTTTAGTTCTAGTAAGTGATTTTTTATTCTCTCATTTCGTTTGCATGCGTTGCAATTGTTTATCATTGTTTTTATTTTATTTTAAAGTTGATCTTTTACTTTGCTCTCATTTCATTTCTGTTCTTCTGGTTAACAAACTTTTAACCAGAAATACGATTGAGCAATGATTTGTCTTTCGCATTAAGAATTCCATTATCTCATGCAATTAAAATAAAAACAAGTCATTTATGTACAGTACTGTTTTGCTATTGGTAATTTTATTGTTTGATATTTTGTCAATTGCTTTTCTATTCCATGTGTACTTGAAGACTAAGCAGTTTTTCATCATGTAAACTTTGTTTGCAAAATTCATTGTAGCTGATGTTCATTTTTAAACTATAAGTTGCACAGATATATTGACTTGTGTATCCCTACCACTCTAACTCTATCATTCATCGATTATAATTTAGGTACTATCTAGTCACAATACCATACTTTGAAATTTTGAATATTTACGCTCATCATTTCCATTGAATTTATCAATTTAATATCTATTGGAAAATTAGTTGTATTATATCGTTTAAATTTGCATTTAGGTGATGCTGAACCTACTGCTCCTCCCCTTGAAGCAGCCGTTCCCACTCCGTACACTGGCTATGATTGCCGTAAGCGTTTCACCTCTTAATATTAGAATTTCAAAGCATGGCAATTCCTGTCATGTATTTATTTTTCTACGTTTCAATTATTAATGATAGTTATATTTAGCTCCGCCATCTTATGAGGAGTGTGTGTACGGTGGAGCAACCTTATCTGCTGATGAATTCACTATGGGTCAAACTACATTTGTTCCTGTCTATCAAGTGTACAGCACTCTACGCAGACGAACATGTTCTTCTCAGGCTACAGCATCTCTTCTGCTGTCAGATTCTACACATATTCAAACTACTGAAGACGTACCAGTTGCTTCACCTACTTCTGCTGAAGACATGAGCATGACCGAAGTAATTATCTCTCATGAAATTCGAAATGATGATGAGGATGAAGAAGAAAACGAGGTCAAGCTTGCTGATCACAATGAATTGGCATTTGATGAAAGAGAAGATGAGCAACTTTTAAATAAAGAATTTGTTCAAATGGACGAAAATGAAGATGATGTTCCACCACCAATTCCTGCGCGTATTCGTACACCTCCTCAACAAAACTCAAAAGATTTTGAGGAAGACGACGAAGAGGAAGATGAGGTTGAAAGTGATGAGGATGTTCGCCAAGATCATGTAGTGGTTATGCCAGGTAATAACTTTCACAGCACTATTGACGATGATGATGTACCTCCTGAAATACCCAATCGTATTCCAACTGCGGCAAGTCCGCCAAATGACAATATAGTTCTGCCAATAATCACTGCTCACAGCACTATCGACGAAGAAGAAGAGCCAACACAAGAGTCCACTGAGGACCAAACATCAAACAAGTTGACGAATGGTTCTTTTTCATCAAATGATGATTTACCTGACGGTGCTCTTGTTCCATTTAGCAACTCTGATGATTCTCTTCACAGTGATTCCAGTGTTATTGAAAACAAAGAACAAAAGTCAGAGAGCTCTGTAAATCCCCCTGCTGCATCCCCTAAGCGTCAGCGATACAGCAATGATCCTTTGGCAATAGAGAATGAGATTTATATGGCATATGATCTTGAGCACAATGATAGCGGCATGGTAGCTACAACAGTGGATTCTGGCAGTTTTGAAACTGAGGATGATCTGCCGTCACCTCCGCCATTTGGCTGTAGCCAGCCTATCAATAAGGTTGCCCATTTTGACGTTTCAGTAAGAGGCGGCAGTCTGGACAGTGGAGCCGATCATTCCTATAATGCTTCACTTGAAGATGATATTCCGCTTGCGGATGGGGATTCTGATGAAATGCTTCATAACGAGGAGAAGGATTGCTTAGTCTCCGATGAATTTCCTCCTGTTCTTAATGGGGTTGCAGCATTGCAACTGAACAACGGTCATGATTCATCATACATATAAAAAAACTATTTTAGTTCTATGTGCTTGGCGCATGTTTTAAATTGTATTCGCAGGGAAACGTTCTCTCTATCTGCTGTGTGCGTGCGAATGAGCTTCTCAGTGAATGCATTGTATGTGACGCTTACCTGGGTGGTATTTAGCTAAATTTGCTTTTAAACGATTGAGTGGATTAGCGCAATTATGCTGAGAGCTGGGATTTGTGAAGTGTCTATAATTGAGAGAGAGAGAGAGAATCGGATGGTATTTTTACTTTTCTTGCAAGGCTTAAATTTTATTTTTCAATTTTATTAGCTTAAATTATTTGATCTGAGATCGTTTTTGTGCAGTCCTTTTTTTCTATGATTTTGTACATACTTGTTGATATTTCATACAGGAGTTTAGTTTTAGTGCAATTTTTGAGTGTGGTTTCGCTTCTTAGTATTGTATGGACGACATAATAATGCAACATTTATTTTCCATTATCAGGATTTGATCCTTCTGTTCCAAATTTGTATTGATTGTTTCTCATTAAATTATTTGAACTTTTATTGTTACATCACTGGATGTGTAGAGTTTTTAATTTAATTACTTCATAATAAGTTTAAACATTTGTATTCTATCAATGTTTAACATTGAATAAAACCCATTTAAATCGCAAACTTAATTCTGAATGCAATCTCCACGGTGTGTCAGAAGGGTCGAAAAAATTAAAGAATATACCATGAGTGAAACCAAATTTTCTGAGATCTATGACCCTTTGATAGTAGAAAATCCCCAAAAAGAAAATCGTTGAAAGCACCGAATTTTTGCAAACAGTCATTTTTCAAAATGGCTGCCTACCTGTCAATAAGGTGAATTGTTGCATATTTAAATCATCTTTTCAGTTCTCTTTGGCGCAGATTTCACTTATATATAATAAAAAGAATATAAGAAAGCAATTAAGGTAAACCTATATATGCATTACGTATTATTTTTTCAATTTCATTTATGAGTAGCATCATAATTACATGACCTTAATTTAGGAATATGGAAAAGATTTTTTAATTGTTTTATATAATGTAACTTCTATTAATCGCAGCATTTTCACATAAATTTTTGTATTATGTTTCATTTGATTAGATTAATTAGCTAATGTAAATACACATACCATCTACATTTTACGTTAATTTATTTAAATCAATAGTAAAGTCGTCTGTTGATACTCGTTGATTGATGTTATTTCTTTTGTTAGATATGGTTAATAGATGAATAGTTTCCCCAATATAAGATATAATTGTAAATCAACGTTATAGTCGAGTCAAATTCATTCAAAAGATGAATCTCTTATTTTACATTTACTAACAAACCAACCACTTGATGCTACCTGGCCAAAGAGAAAGCATCGCCAAATACATTGTGTTCACTGGTCCTATCAGCAAGTGAACTTCAGGTGGTGGAGCCAAAGAAAGAATTAATGACGAGTCATTTTGCGAGGACAAGAGAGAAGGATGCACTACATTTACAAATTTCTTGGCGTCGTTTCTATTAATTCCTGAGTCGTAGTATTTCCAAAAGTACTGTTTGAGGTTGCCTACGGTTCTTTCTGCTCTTTTGTTCTTCAGATGGTTTTTTGTCAATGTCACAATAACAACCTGGGTGTAGTGAACAATAGGCCATAATTCCGAGAATGATATTCGCCAACAGTGAAAGATCGCTCCATTTTATGAATTTCTGCTACCATCCACAAAGCCTTAGTGTTATGGTAATTCTTTGATAGATCTAGCAAAACGCCAACGAGAAATGTTTTGAATTTTTGAGAAGATTTCGGGATGTATCAATAAAGAATTTTACATCATATGTAGAGCTTCAGGAAGTCACCTCACCGTCGATGCCGAATTTTATCAAAGAACTTTTCACATCAATATCACCTCACTCAATTAAAATTTTATCAATGAATGCATTAATGTCATTGCAGACAACTGTTGGTCGTGCACTAATCACATAATTAATGTGTTTCAACTAAAAAAAGTGGTCGAGCTCGTGATTCTTCATATAGATCTCAAGTCATTTGCTAAATGCTCAACTTAGCAATAACTGAGATTCAAGTTCCTTTGGATATCACTCATATCATCGATTGAAAATATCGGCACTGCTTCAGCAGAATTTGAAGATGAATCACAAGTGATACGATTATCGTTCGCATGTGCAAATCGCTGCTTTGCTGGTGAATATTTTGAAGCCTTTGATTTTTTGATGAACATAGTTGAGAGAAATAACATCAATCAACGAGTATCAACGGCGAAAATAGACCACTTTACTATTGATTTAATTAAATTAATGTAAAACTTAGATAGTATGTGTACTTACATTAGCTAATTAATCTAATCAAATGAAGCAATACAAAAATTTATCTGAAAAGGCAGCGATTAATAGAAATTTCATTATATAAAACAATTAAAAAAATATTTTCTGTATTCCTAAATTAAGGTCATGTAATTATGATATTACTTATAAATGAAATTGAAAAAATAATATGTAATGCATATAGGTTTACCTTAATTACTTTCCAAAGATTCTTTTTATTATATATAAGTGAAGTCTGCGCCAATTTAGGGAACTGAAAAGATGATTTAAAATGCAACAATTCACATTTTTGACACGCAGACAACCATTTTGAAAAATCACAGTTTTCGACAATTCGGTGCTTTCAAAGATGTTGTTTTTGGGATTTTCTACTATCAGAGGGTCATAGATCTCAGAAAATTTGGTTTGGGTTATGGTATATTTTTTAATTTTTTTCGACCCTCTGACACACTGTGTCTCATTATATGCTCAAACTCGAGATAATCTTGGATCTTCGACGAATATGTTATTCTTATCAAGAAATACGAGAAAGAAAAACTCTAAAAAATTTCTAATCGAGTGATTCCGCTTACCAACTTTGTTCATGAAATCTGATATTAATCTCTTTGGGAAACCAAAAAAAAGGTGAAGAAACAATTCAACGAGTTATTTTGGGATAAATTCAAATTTGTTTACATTGAAAATAGCAAATGTTCTCACCAGCATATTTTCATTCTACAAATATTTTATTATTTATTTTTGTAGTTTGCCATTTTTTAAGTGAAAATAAATTCAATTTAATACTACTACTACAAACTAAACAGTGGCAGGTTTTTAAAAATAGTTGTTTTCTAACGGTTTCCATACCTCTTGAGTTTTCAAGTTTTTCGGACTATGAATTTATATGATTTATTTGGAAATCTTGTGTATTGCAAGAATGCCATTCAAAATCAAAGAGTAAGTTTCGTTAATTTATAGTGGTATAGCCGAGTGATATGCGGGTCTTCACTTCAATAGCATGTTATAAACCAATGAAAAAACTTGATCAATAGATGATGTAATTCGCCCACTTACGCACAGTCATCAACTTATTTCATATACCAAGCATTGCTGAATGGGCAACTTTCAAGCATCCCACTAACTCGCAATTCGGTAAAGGATTTCCAGATAGCTATTTGTCTGTCGGACTAATAGTGATAATCCTCTTTCAGTTCCAATCTCAGCAAAAATAAACAGGCTTGCATATGGAATGAAATTGTCTTCCATTCCACTTCCACAATTATTTTAAAAATATTTCTACAATTTTCCATAAATGTCTATTTGTTTCCATAACTACTAGAACTAGTGGATATGGTTCTAAAGGATAAGTATTTCACTGGTTCTATTCACACTTCTCTTCATTGGGGTTTCACCCATTCGGTTAAAATGCCAGCCTGACCAAAATTTGGGACTTAGTAGTACTTCATGATGTCGCAAATTTAACTGATCAGTCTTAGGAAATTCTGTTACCACTCGCAACAATTTCCTAATTCGGTATAGAATCTAAAACCGATTAGCTGTAATAGTGCGTTAATGGATGTTGTTTACATTAACAATTTTGACGCTGGATTCATTCTGCGCACTTTTGAATTCTCTAGTTCATGCCGTGATTACAGAAATGCAAGTACTTTTTAAGTTTGTCGCGGCTGATAGTTTGGACAAGTCTCTACCTTCTTTGGAGGAAGTTCTTAAAATTCTGTATGATCCAGACTTATTCTGGTTATTTTAATACATTTTTTATTGTTCTTAAAACATTTATTTTGCGTTGAACTAATTTAAGGTGTTGTGAATACTTTCTATGGTATTAAGTATGAATGTTTTTTAAATGCGTATTATATTTCCATTCCATAAAATGATTTCCATTTCCATCATCTGGAAATAGAAGAAAATTTAAATTTCTATTTCCATATGCAACCCTGAAAATAACGGAACTTAAATGAAAATGTGATTTTTAGCCTTGGGTAATATTGAGTGATTTAACCGATCCATTGATAATTCATCACCTGATCGAAAACCTGAAAATAAAATATTCCAAAATGGATTACTCACATTCTGAGGAAGAACCAGAACAGCCTTCTTTTTCTTTCTTGATAGTGCGCATCTGTGCTCAACATTGAAAAGTGTATCGATGGGATCCTACATTATTGAATATAATTGTCGCAACAGATAAAATAGATCAATTTAAGTAAAAGTGGCAATTGGATAATGCACTTTAGTGTGAGAAATGACCACCAAAATCAATGCTATCTCAAGGATATATGAAAGCGATTTTGTTGGTCAACATTTCTAGGTTTCCGTATTATGGCTAGTTGCGGTGATGACTTTCATCTGCAACAGTTTCAGAAACCCTGCTTATTCACCAGATTTAATTCATGGAATTTATTTGTCCCCAACGGCGGAAAATTCTTGGTGATCAGTCATTGATTTGAAAGTATAATCATTCGATTATCAAACTAATTGTGCATATTTTAGTGAAGATCAATAATGTTTTGGTAAACGCCAATTTTGTTCATTATGAACAATAAATCAGTTATTTCGCAAGATACGACACCTACCTATTGATTGACTGTCGTCCACTTGAGACACAAGGTTGCATCTAATCGACCCCTTTCAAATAACCTATTAATTTCTTGCAAATGGAATTAACCAGTTTGCTTTCAAATATGATTCTTAATTTTTATAAAAGTCCTGTTACATACCCAAAAAAATCCTATCAATTTTTAATTTTTAAGGAATTTTAACAATTAGAATAAAAGAGTAAATATATTTCGCTAATAATCATAACCGTCAGGAACTTAACGACCAAAATGTCTTGACGATTCTAGTTATTCGCGAAATACATTGGTTATGCTTTTAAACCCTATCAACGTTTGTCCACAACAGCATACATTTTGCAGCCATTGACAAAGTAAGTGATGGAATGAAAAATATTGAAAATGTTTAAAAAGAAAAGTTTTACATAATAATAAAACTACGAATAAGAAAGTCTTTATTTAATAAGGGTTTGACAATTACAAAACTGATGATTTATTATTTAGCCTCATAAAAAATACAATAGAATTAAGCATGCGTAGGTTGCGGCATTATTACAATGTAATTAGTTACGTGAAGTAGTGTAATCACTATTATATTTCCCGATATATATTTTTGTTTTAGCAAAAAAGTGCTTAACTGCTTTTTAAAAGACTTAATTATTATTTTTAATAACTTTTGGAAGGATGTTCCAGTTGCTGATAGTACTATTAATAAATGAATGATTCAAAATATTTTTATGAAATTTAATGCAAGCAAATTTTTTCGATCTCTTCGATATTGACGTTAAAGTTCGGAAACTTGATTAAATAATAAGGCGGTAATTCATTAATTATGTTAAAGAAAAGTCGTTGCTAGTTTATTTGACACTTTCAGAGCCCATTTAATCTGGGTTTCAAGCTTTTTTAGAAGGAAATCATTTAGATTTGTGAATAGCACATTAGCATAGCTGAGATGACAGAGAAAATATGCATAAAATATTTTGATTACTGCATTGAAAGGAAATTGGTCTGTAATGTAAGAATTGGTTTTGATGCCCATAGCCAACATTTTCACCATGACATTTATTTGAGCCTTGAATATATGTATGCAACATAATCGTCCTAATGCAGCTCTAAGAATATTGCTACTCGTCAAAATATTCTGAAAATGGGTAATCATTAAACTAATACGATTTGCATCCTCAATTAATAAGATGTTAGTGTACAGTGATAAAACAGATTTGTGCAGTGTAGTTAATTCCTTTTATCTATGGGATAATGGCGGTCTGAAGCAGTGGTTATGGTTAAGGAATTCTTTGATGAAACACCGCCCCGTAATCAACGCAAGTGCAGGCACGGCACCGCCACGTTTCAATCACTTTGCCGCCACGTTCGAACACCCGCAGCGCCAAAATAATTTTCACCGGCTCATCAGTTTAATTGGCTTAATCAACCCGTTCAAAGCGCACTACACCCTTTTCATAAAACCTATGCTCCCACCCTGTCATCAGAAATTCACAAGCTAAGATCTTTCCTAACGTTTAACAACGTCTTGTAAATATTTATAGATTGTGCATTTACTAACGACGCTCAGGCTATGGAAATTTCATCATCTAAATGTTAAACATAATTTTCATTCAAAATTTTTAATCCTTTATTAGTGTTAAAACTTATTTTTTCGTGCTAAAAATATAAAACCATACATGCTTTGAATATAAAAAGAAGAACATTATGCTACTATAAATTAATTCAATATTTTGCTATCTTCATCGTGTTTTTCATCTTTAAAAAATTAAAAGTATCTCAAAATTTTTCTTTTTGTTATTAATTCTTCATGACATTGAAAATAAACCTGTGGCCAATTTTAGATTACGATACTTATTTCGAAAATTGAATACACAAAATGTCAATATTAACTATATAAATTTTCAAAACCAGAAAAAGAAAAATTTTAAACGTAAGCAGTTCATCTCCAAATTTTGAAAATGATGTTATTCTAGGAATCTCGGAAACCTGGTTGTCAAAGATTGATAATTGTTGGTATTTCAATAAATCATTTTGTTTGTTTAAAAAAGATAGGCAAACTAATAATCTATTAGGAAAATCGAATTATGGGGGAGTCGCATTATTAATACCACAATTTTTTAAACTTAAATTACGCGAAGATATAATGTGTAGCGACGTATCTAAATTTGAAAGCTTGTGGGTAGAAATATCAAATCCTTTAAAAAATTCTACTTATAAAAACAGCTGATAAATGTTTCTTATTCTCTGCACAAAAATATTTGAATTATTTCATTGAGCAATGGGAAAATGAATTATTTTTAGCTGTTTCTGAAAATGAAGACATTGTTTTAGTGGGAGAATACAACATTAATTATTTGGACTAAAAAGGACGAGATAAAATTGACAATTTACCAAATACGTTTAATCTGAATATTGTTAATAAAATTACGCCGTCAAGGGTCACTGCAACGACTAGCACACTTATTGATTACTTCATAGTGTCAGATAATGATTTTTCAAAACTTACACATCTTACTGCTGATTGTCCGTTCTCCGATCATTGCATTACATTAGCTCTACAAAACCAATAAATTCAATAGTTAGCAAATGGACTACAATTCGGGAAAAAATAATTATGACGTTAAAAATCTAAAGTTATCTCTGACTCTAGAAAATTGAAGTGTATTATGCACAAGACACTAATTTTATGTTGGAACATTTTTTTCAATGTTTGAAAAACACCTTAATATTTTCTGTACGGAAAAGATCTTACTTAGCAAAAATTTCAAAAATTCTTCCTCTAAGTATAACAAATCTAAGCTTTGGTTAACAGATATATGCAAAAAATTGATTATTGAAAAGAACTACGCTTTTATACATTTCTCATTGACAAAATCTATCAAAAATTTCTTAGCTTATAAAAAGCAAGCAACTTATCAAATATTGAAAGTCGTAAATCTTTTAATAAATACGAGATTAAAATTGAAATCAAAATATTACCAAACCAGAAGTCCAAATGGAAGCTCATTCATGAAATAGCTAACACTGGAAAATCTACAATCATTGAGGAGATTAGAGACTCTGATGGGAACTCATTTACAAATAGTTTTGATATTACTAATGTGCTAAACGAAACATTTGTCAACTTGGGATAATTTAAAGGACCTTATATCAAATATCAATCACCAAATATTAATAATTAAACACACCAATTCCTTTTTCGTTTTTCGACTACGCACGAAATGATTAAAGAAATTAATAAACAAAAACTCAATAATTCTAGTGGTCCATCTGAAATTCCTTCATGGATAATAAAAGCAACTGCCTCTATAATTGCTGAACCTCTCAATTTCATCTTCAATAAATCCTTAAGACAAAACAATTTTCCGAATTGTTTGAAACAAGCATATATTATTCCGGTTTTCAAAAAGAAAGGTGCTACTTTAGCTACTAATTATAGGCCGATCTCAATTACTTCGCCAATAAGTAAAATTTTCGAACGACTCTTACGTAATCAAATTAGTGACAACCTTTCAAAACACCAATTAATGTCAAAAACACAATTTGGTTTCCGCAAGGAATTTTCAATTGATGATACTTTTTTGTATGTTACAAAAATTGGCGATCATCTCTACTCTCTCTCTCGCTTTTTCAAAAGCTTTTGACTATTAATCACAATTTTCGTTAAATTAATATCTAGTTATCTAACCAACAGAATTTAGTGCGTCAAATACTTTCTCTAATAGGCTATCTATAAAAACGGAGTACTGCAAGGTAACATTCTTGGACTGCAACTTTTTGACGTTTATGTAAACGACATGCAGCAACATACGAAATGCCAATTGATTCAAAACGCCGATCGCCGATGATACATGCATTTTTAGTAGAAATACATCCTTAAATCAAGCAATAAATGTAGAACAAAATTGTGAAAAATTAAGTAAATATTTTAACATGCACAAATTAAACAACAATTGTGAAAAAACTGAATTTTGCACCCTGAATCCTTAGAGAAAAGTGTAATACTATCAAAAAAATAATGCCTTAATCTCCCCTATTGAACCGTTTAAATATATATTGACTCAAAATTAACATACAAGCTGTAAGTAAAAGAAATTTTAAAGTGCATGGCAATGAGAATTAAAACAGTATCACACGTAGCTGAACATATACCCACTGCCAATATGATTTAATTATTTCATGCTTTAGTCATGAAGTCATGAGTGAACTTAATTATGCAAATACCCTTTTTTCAAATTTAAATGAATCATTAGTAAAAAAAACGTATAATACAATTAAAATGGGCATTGAATGTTTGTCAGAAAAGCTCCTCCAAAACAAGAAATTACATTTTGTCATCCGTGCTGTTTCCATATCAAATCAACTTTTTGTTTTTAATATTTTGATTAAGTTTTTTAAAATAACAAATCCCTTACTTCCTTATAATTCAATATAATTTCCAAACTTTTGTCATAAGCGCAATATAAGAACAAATCATTATACTTGCATTAAGTTCGTCAAAAATCAAGCAAAAGTTTTTTATTAATGTTGCAATTCGCAATTAGAATAAATTACCAAAAGAAATTAAAATGATTAAAAGTGCAATTAAGTTTAAAAAAAAAATAAATAAAATTGAAAGCATTTGTTGAAAGAAAAATTCATTTTGCGTAAATCATTGCTAGGATTCACATTTTACAATAAGGATTATATAATAACTATTTCCATAGCCTGAACAGAACAGATTTTGGAACCTTGTTTTTTTTGTAAATATAGTTATTTATTGTAATTCGTGACGCTATTAAGATAATAACCACTCTTGTAATTGAAAATATCTGAATAAAGAATATCTTATCTTATCTATAGGCGAGGGAAAATTGCAAAGTAAGCAAGCGAAAAAATTATAAATGGGGATTGAAAAGGTGTAAATCCACAAAATAAGCGTGTTTTTTCATACTCTAAACATTTGAAGAAGCATTTGTTTTTGGCCATAGCCCCATGCTTCAATAGAAAACATGTTATGACAAAAATGCCGGATTAATAGTAATATATAAGTTGCGGAATAAATCAAAATCATCTCAAACATAAGTTCTGATTTATTTTGAGCGTCAGTCGCATCCATGGATTTGGAAGCATAACCCATAAATTTTAGTTCTTACATTGTTAAATGACATTTATGCAGTGATGGCAATTACTTAGGAAAAAGACCCGATATAATTGTTGCTGCTTAAAGGATTGATAACAAAATACAACATTAGCTTGAATAGGTAATTTTAACTAAAGTAATTGATTTTATCGATCACTGCATTGAAATATATTCGTTTAAAACGGCTATACTCTGATTGGAAACTAATTTATCTAACATAGCTTGTTGATAACCTAGCTAAGGTTTTCTAAATTGTGTTTGAAGTTGAAAATGGTGGAATGTGTAACCAATCTCAAATAATCACACGCGTCAAAATTTGAATTCCCATAGAATAGAACTTTGTAGAATTCTTCTAGCTACACAATTTTGCAAAAACGGCTTTCTAAGGAATAATCACTGAATAGCCAAAATAATTTTTGTTGTAACAGAATCGAGATTTAAACGAGTAATACAATTATGTAATAGAGTTTCTATTATTCGAAAATAGCACATTTGATTTGAAATAATAAATCTCATTGAGGAATTTACAGTAATTGCTCACATTAGTGATAAAAATACTTTAAAAAACTTTAGAATACCTATATCTGACGACTGTATTTTGAAATTTCAAGTCTATTCAGCCCCATAAACAACATGAAGTAGATTAAGAAATTGTGAGGGGCGTTTTGATAATAACTTCAAGTCATCCCTCTCACCATAGAATCGGTTTCTCTGTATACTGCAACAAATTTTTAAATTTGTATTATGAATTTTTATATTTTGCCTTGAAAAGAAAATAATGGTAAAATTCCAAACCAAATGAAAAGTAGACAATACTGCTTCTTTTAATAAAGTCATTAGACTAAAAGAGATATATTTCGCTCAACTTGACATTATCACTTTAAAAAATTCCCTCTAAATATGCACTATTTTATTAAAAGATAATACTATAAAATTAAACGTTAATCATAGGTAATTTATGCTGATATATAATCATCTTTGGTGTTGAGACGTGGTTGCATTGATCTTGTGTATATACTTTCGATTATTTTACATTTTTTGGGGATGGTAGTGTAGCATCATCACCCATCCAGGCAAAGGATGTGCATAATAACGTAGTATGGTTTAGATACAAGCAGATTCAGATTCCGACTCGCGGGGTAATGTGCACGTTTACTCTTGATTTTTTTTCACTGTTGTATAACTATAGAATTATCTAAATTAATATTCCAAACTAGCATAACAACCACTACTATTTAGGTAGCATCTTTGAAAGTAACAACAAGAAAGAATAGAATGGGCGCACTTGCCCGAAGCTTTATCATGAAAACAATATGCAGTCCAACAGTTCGATCCGTTCCATCTGCTATGACTCAGCTCAATCTCATTGAAAGAGTTTTGTTATTTGTGCCTTACTTACAGTGTAATTAATACCGCAGTCACCAATCGACTTAATTCTCACTCTCGGTATATACTGACTTAGTGTGTTAACAAGGTAATGTATTGCAACCGGGCACTAGCTACTATTGCACTAATTATAAAACAGTTAATGTCTAAATAGAGCAGCTTCCTACATTTAGTTAAAACATACATTCATGATAATGACTGACACGTAAAAATGATAAGACACTAGCTGCGAACGGACTAAAAAAAGATTACTACAAACTACAGCAGCCCTTAACCTACATATACATAAAATATAATTAACACGGTCTCTTTTTGGTCTCTTATAGGTAAGATAATTTGGATCTAAAATAGGGTTAGTTATCAACACGCCTACCGTGGCATTCCGCCTTTTGTGCATTTGTTACTACATGAAATGTCATTGAGCTGCAGCTAGCTAAGCATGAAAATAAAAATATTCCTATTCCTAGTCGTAACCTATTTGCATACAACTATCGAGGATGACTTCTAATATCTAAATCCCTCACAGACAGCCCTCGATCGATGCACACAACAAATGCTTAGCTGCACATAATGTAATAAAATAAAACCACGAAGCAAAAAGAATAAACCACTAAAGGATAAATTTTCATCATTTCTTCTATTTATATACAATTTTAATAAACATATTTACCGGATAACCCAGTCAAAAATCAAGTGAGACGCTTTTAGGATGCTGATGTTCTGCAGATGTCTCGTTAGGTTATCGCTGATACATCTCATGAGATTACATTGAGATGCTATTCCAGAATTAATGTATAATTCAAACAGTGTATAAAAATAATGTATGCAAAATGTCAGCACTAACTGTGAATTGAAATTAGGAAAACTCCTTTTTACCTTGTAATCTTTTATGTTGCATCAAAAAAATTATTTCAAAATTTATTCAAAATTGAAATGTTTAATTTAAATTTATTATTGCCAAAATTATGACCAAATTGCTAAAGAATATATGCGATTTTTTGAAGGTATCATTCATACGAAATAAATTAGTAATTACATGTCTTGTAATGTAATCCATTATCAATATTAGTGTTATTGTGTTAGTTATTGATAGTTTTGACAGCGCAAAATGTCTTTGCGTTTCTAATTGCTTTGCTGTTTGCATTGTTTTATGCATCTGTGCCAAGCAATTGGGTCTGCAGAATCTTGTGTTCTTTGTAGCAGTTTGGTCATTGCTATTTAATAAATAATCTGTTATATGCACTTAAAACGCATTGAAATAGTTTATTTTGCTGTTATAAATGGTGTTGTTGTGAGGGTCATCAACCTATCTCACTTTCCGCTATTCTCAAAGTATCTCATTGTGATACAATCTCAAGCCCATCGGCTGAGACAGCCTGAGAACGTCTTGTTGAGACACATGATGTCTCAATGAGACATCCTAGAGATATTGTTTTGGACGGACATTAAGACAGATTTAGGATCGTTTTAGGATACATTGCAATGTTCTTGCGTTATTGCTACGATGGCAATTATGTCACAGTGAGCTGTTCTTAGGATATCGTGAGGATTTCTCATTTTTGTCTGGGAAACAAGTACCAGTCGCAAATAGATTTCTTTTTTCCACATAAGTTACTTCTGTGTGGTCTACGTGGTTCGCTAAAACTAATGCAGAGAGTAATGTCCACTTGCGTTTTGTCAAATTAGTTGCGACTGATATTTGCTTTTGCAATTTGGCAAAATCATTAAATGCTAATTCTAATAAATTGGCTTGAGTTTTTATTTAGAGTTTTAGGTAGTGTTTTTCTTTCTTCTTTGTTGTGAGATGGTCAAATTAGTAGGATTATGCTACACACTTCCCTCAGCTTGCATTGGTTTTAGCATTGCTCTCTCTCCGTGGACTAGGGTATCTGCTCTTTTGATTAGTGTTTCTGCTTTGTCGTCCTCCCAAGTTATTTGTGCGAATTCTGTTTGTTTTCTTAGTTTTAGTACTGCTTCCTTTTCCATTGCGACTGTGTCTGCATATCTGATAGTACTCTTTGTTAGGAGTGAGTTTGTGATCAATGTGATTTGTCTCAGTTCGTTGATTTTGCTTGTAAATAGTGGGTAGTGCTTCTTGTATAGTTGGAGACCTTTTAGGCTGATCATTAGAGTCATAAGTGCGTTGGCCTGGCTTGTGTGTGCCAGTTCTTCTTTTAATCTACTCTGTGGGTAGAAGAATTTGAATACTGTTAGTAGACTTTTAGTGTTTTTGACGTCTTCATAGAAAAAGCTGATGTTGTTTTGTATGTCTTCTTTGCTTATTTCATCGGGGTTGTTTTTGTCCATTCTTATCATTGTTATTATTTCTATATGCTTTGAGATGTCATTAAATCTGTATTCATTATTCCACATATCTAGCCAAACTAGGTTGTTTACTCCTGAGAACAACATTATGGTTTTGAGAGATCTTTTTTCTATTTCTTCTCACATTTCATTAAGTTGTTTGTTGATGGGTTTGCCTTCAGTGTAAAGATCTTATGGGGTTATTTGTCCTTCTATGTAGATTCTTTCTTTTTTGTTTTACGCTAACGTTATTGCTTTTGTCTTTTTGTAAGCGTCAGATGTGATTATTTTTCTTGCTTTTTCCTCTATGTTGGTGTAGGTGTTGAACTCATGGAGGTAGCCCTTAGCGACTTTTTTGTCTTTGGGTAATCGCCATCTTGGTACTAGCATCAGGATTGAGATTGTTTGTGGCTGCATGCATTTTAGTATTTTTGTTTCTATGTTTTCTTTTATTTCTCTTAAGTGTTCTTGTTCTTGGCTTAGACTGCACTTTATGTGTAAATGTGTAATTTTTTCTAGATTTGAAGTGTTTGACGTCATTTTGATTGTTTTGGCTTGTTGATATAGTTCAATGGCGATCCATGGTTCCACCATTAGTCTGTAGATTTCTGCCCAGTAATCTAATTGTAAGTTGAATTTGATCAGTTGTGATATTGTGGTTTTGTCTGGTTCACGTTCTTTCAGGGAGACATTTTGTACTTGCATTCACATGTTTCTTAGGAATTGTGGTATTTCTTTTTCTGTTGTGATGGTTACTATCACTATTTTGTTCCCATTGTTTCTGCTATGTGTAGTGTTTGTTGTAGTTGCTTTTCTAGTTTTGATGTGTATTCTTTATCTTTTATCATATATATGATTGTTAGGTTGTCTTTGTTGATGTTTGTTTGTTCAATATCTGCTATTATGTGTTTGTTTTTCATGATGTTTTGTGTTTCCATTAATGTGAGGTTTTCGTTGAACACTGTATGTACCATACTCCTGAAGTATGGACGTTTGAGTGTTTCTTTCATCCTTTCTGGGTAGCTTATTATTGTGTTTATCTTGGGCCAATTTTCTTTGTTGAGCAAGAGAGGCAGATTCATTTCATCCATTCTGGTTTTTCATTGTATGTGGCTTCAAGTTTCTGGTGATAATTTTTCATATGCATTGTATTTCATTTTTGTTTTTGCTATGAAGTATGGGTGTAGTTTTTTGCCATCAGTTGTTGACATCTGTTTGCATCTTTCCATCAATCATATCATCCGCTCTTATGTTGAGTATGTACATTCTGATGTTGAGTGAGGTGTCTCTGAGGGGGCCTGTAGCATTTTCTGAGTTAGTCTGAGAGGTCTTCTGGTGCTGGTGCTCAGTTTGCACTCCATTTCTGAACCACTGCTAATGGGCTCTAGTTGGTCCCCTTTTGGTCAGTTCCCTTCCAGAGTATCCATTCACATTTGACCAGCTGTGGGTTTTGTACTGCTTACACCTTCCTGTGGGAACTCTTTCATCCACTTGCCCTTTAATCAGCAGTGTGGAGTACTCAAAGGAAAGTTGGGACTCTGTTTATCTTCTTACTTTTCATTGGATTGGCATGTCCTTTAATCAGCAGTGGTGCCCTTTAATTGGTGGTGGTGAGTACTTGGTGATGATGAAGGTTGATTGCCTTTCGTCATTGTGCGCTTTAGTCAGAGGTGAGGACTACTCAGCGTTTCTTTGGGTTCCTCCCAGTTGCTAATGTTTTCAATGTCTCTTGGTTTTGTCAGTTTTGCTCTCTTCACTCATCTCCTGGGGTTTGATTTGCATTGCATCACTCTTCTCTTCAGTTATTGAATGCTCATTTTGCTGTTCAAGATTCCTAAACTGAGTTATTAGATTTAAGTCCCATGTTTCAGGGTTATAATTAATGTTTTGTTTTGCTGCCCTCTGAGGCGTAATTCTTAGTTGTATGTTTTCATCAGTAATGTTGTGTCAGAATTCTTCTTCAAATTCCTCCTCTGGTAGGCTATCTAACTCATCTGTATTATATGTGCTTTCATTTTGATTTTGTAGTAGTTTGAATTCCACTTTGTTGTCTAGGGTTCCTCCCTCAATATCTGTTATCACTCTTTTGAGGTTTTGAAAGTGTAGGGTCCTGTCATTGTTTAAAAGGTATTCATTATTATTTAGTACCTTTTTGATTGTGTATGGACCTGACCATACTGTTCTTAGTTTTCTTACCTGATTAGAGTCAGTGACTTTTATAGGTGTGAATGAATATACTTTGTCTCCTATTTTGTGCATGTGCCCATAAATTTTTTTATTATAATTTCTTTGTAGTCTTGTTGCGGACTTTTTGATATTGTGGCACATCATTTCATGGATAGCTGTTATTTTGTCTTTTAGTTGCTTTACAAAGTTGTTGTTCATTTTGTCGGAGTATCTGGCAAATTGCATGGATAGTGGTGTTGTGGCTTCCCTTCCATACATTGCCTTGAAGAGGGTGACTTGTGTGGCTTAATGTACAGAAGTGTTGTAGAAATATTCCGTCATTTGTATTACTTCCCTCCATTTGTTTCCACCTATTCTTGATGTTGCTACTCTGATTAATTTTATTAGTGTTCTATCTAGACTTTTGGCTGCGCCATTTGCTTGGGGGCAATAAGCTGTGGTGTATTCACTGTTGATCTCAAGTAGTTTTGTTAGTTCTTGGAATAGTGCACTTTCGAATTTTGGGCCTTTGTCTGTGATGATTTTCTCCATGGGGCCTATTTTTAGGATCCACTCTTTAAGAATTATGTTTGCAGTTTCTTCTGCTGTTGTGTTTTTCATTGGTACTATTCTCACGTATCATGTGAAATTATCTATCATGATGAGTACATATTGGTATCCTTCATCATCCTTTGATAGCATCTCAATGTCTATGGGTACTATCTCATTTGGTTTTGTTGCAATTATTTTTTTGAGTGGTGCCCTCTGCATTGGGAAGTGTTGGTTGTTGTTTAAAAGGCATGTGGTGCACTTGTTTATGACGTTTTTGGTTATTTTTCTTATGGAGATTGTGATATACTTGGAATTGAATGTCATTTCTGTTTGTATTATTCCCAAGTGACCTCTTTCATGGATTCTTCTTACTATATCTCTTTTGTAGAACTCTGGTATTGCTATTCTATTAGTTTTTCCAGTTTTCCAGAGGTCGTTTTTGTTTAATTTCCAGTTGTATCTTCCATAGTAGTTCTTCACTGTTTTGGACAATTGGGTTTCATTGTTATTTAATTTTGTTCTTATTTATTTTCGTACAATGTCTTCATTTTGTTTTTCTATGATTTCTTTTTCTGTGATCTCCTTCTTTAGCATGATAGGTGTTATTGCTATTCCTTTTTTGTTGACGTTGATTTCCAGAAGTTGTTCATATTCATTATGTGGAAGGAATTGAAATTCTGTTTTTTGGCCATCTATTTTTTCGAGATCTCTTTGATATTGAGGGAGTGATGTCCAAAAGTCTGCGTTACTATGGAGTTTTCCTTTTCTGTGTTCTATAGTAAATGTGAACTCACTTAAATATTTGATCCCTCATGATATGATTGAGGATTTATCTCCTGAGAATTTTTTTAGTCATGTGAGTCCTGTTGTCAGTTCTTACTTTGAATTTTTTTCCTATTAGGAAGTGCCTAAACTTTTTTATACTTTCAATTAGTGCCAGCATTTCTAACTTTTCTTTGCTGGGTTTGAGTTTCTGGCTGAAAAATTGTATTGGTAATTCTTTTCCATTTTTTATTTGTCCAAGGGTTGCTCCTATGGCCACTTTGCTGGCATTGCAGTCTAAGATAAATTCTTAGGAGTGATCTGGTGTATTTAGTGATAGTAGTTTTGAGAGTTTGTTTTTTATGTTGTCTAATTCTTTTTGTTGCTTCCAGGTCCATTCAAAGGGGATGGACTTTTTCATTAAGTTTGTCATCTTTGCTGTTTTTTTTTGGCTATGTTGGGTATAAATGTGCGTAGTAGTTAAAAAATCCCATGATCCTTTGTAGGTCCTTTCTGTTGTTTGGTTTTTCGATTTTCTTTATCATTTCTCAAGTGTTGTTCTTCATGCTTATTTTGCCTTTTGATATTATCCTTCCTAGGAATATTACCTTTTCTTTGAGGATATCACATTTGTTTCCATTTATCTTGAGTCCAGCTTCTTTGAGTATTTTTAGTGTTCTGTCTAGTTTGTTTAGATGTTCTTCTACTGTGTTGCTGGTAATTATGACATTGTCAAGTAGGCGTTTATTCCTTCTTCTATGTTGTGTTATTTATTTTCATTATATATTGTTGGAATGTGGCTGGGGCATTGCATAGCCCAAATGCCATGTAGATCAATTTGTAAAGTCTGTAAGGCATTATGAATGCTGTTTTCTCTATATCCTTCAGTTCCATTTGTACCTGCCAGTATGCTTTACAAAGGCCTATTAGGGTGAAATATTTATGTTTGCTTGCTTCATAGAGCATATCTTCAATTCTTGGTAGTGGATATGAGTCTTTTTTCATGATCTTGTTGAGTTTTCAGAAGTCTATGCATAGTCTGTGTTTTGTTCCCTGTTTCATGAACACTGTTGGAGCTGTGTAAGGACTTTCACTTGGGCATATGATTTTGTTGTCTATCAGTTCATTTAAGATTTTGTTGTATTTGTCTTTGAGTTGTTCTGGTACTCTTCATGCTGGCAGTTTTACTGGCTTGTCTATCATTGTTATGATTTTGTGGGTTTCTCTGATGGCTTGTCCTATGCTGATTTCACCATAGTTGAAGATTTCATAGTTTTTCCAGTTTTTCGCTCTCATCTTTTTGTAGGTGTTTGTAATTTTCTTCCTTTATTTCAGGTATTCATTTTTCTTCTTTGGCATTCATCCCCATGCCCTTTAGTTGGCTGTGAGGATTACTTGCTCTAATGGTGTTAATCCATGTGCCCTTTAGTCAGTGGTGTGGATTACTTTGCATATTGTTCTCTGCACTCTTTAGTCAGCATTGCAGATTACTTACTCCATTGTTAGTTTCTAGAGGGTTTCCAAATACTTCTGATACTTGATGTGATGTGTTGTCAATAGATTTTAACTTTTGATCAATTCATGTTCACATTTCTGTTTGTTGTGTTTAGTATTGGGATTTTTCCCTCTCCATTCTTTATTGAACATATGCTTGAGGGCATTGAGATTCGTTTCATGTTGATTCCAGTTTGTTCATATAACATGACTTCTGCTGTGATTTTTCTTGTGTTTTAATTGTGTGCATCTTCCAGTGGTACAGCTGTAGTTTTATGTCTTCTGTGAGTTTGAATAGTATTTTTTGGTTCTCTTCTTCTTGGATTTCGATTTCTTCTTCTTCTACTGTCATTGTTTTGTTGCTGTAGTTGATGATGCATTTGCTTTTTGATAAAAAGTCGTCTCCTAGTATGACTTCATAGGGTACAAGGGGCGTTCAATAAGTAATGGCAACTGGTTCATAGAATTTTTATTCACGAATAAAACAACACAATGACATTCAAAGTCTTTCAAAATACTCGCCTCACACCTCCACGCAGTGTTGGTGTCTTTGTATCCATGCTTGGAACATTTCTGCATACTCTGGAAGAGGGATACTCTTCAGCTCCTGATTTATCCTCCTAGCCAAATCTTGTTCTCTCAAAAAATTGCACCCAGCCATGTGTTTGGTGAGTTTTGGAAATGCCCAGAAATCGCATGGGGCAAGATCTGGGCTGTAGGGTGGGTGTGCCACTGGTTTCAGGCGGTTTTCAGTGATGAAATCCCTCGTTTTGGCAGCTGTGTGGCTTGAGGCATTGTCATGGTGGATGTGGATGCGACCATCTTGAAGTCTTTTTAGCCTCGTGGTGGTGATGCTCTGCAGAACTCAAGGCAGGACTTGTTCAGTATAGAAGCCAGC
>CABFPE010000133.1:987704-1016187 GCA_900660155.1 Hofstenia miamia | reverse complement strand
ATGTATATATATATATATATATATATATATCCCACTAAATGCATATTCAAATTTTCCGCATGATCGGATTCTAGGACTCTTGTAGCTTTGAAATAATTTTCACCAATAAAAAATACCTCATTTTACTTTTTATATTTGTGTGCTTCAAATATCAATTTTCGTAAACGCATTCGTCGACAAAATGGTATTTGCAAATCTTAGCACATATTTTCAAATTGTGGATTGTAACCAATTTCAATAAAGGCTGTTTTTGTGTTCTTACAGATTTTTTCACAATAATGTGCTGTTAAGAATGATATACTGCTGATTTACATACAAAATTTGCGATTTGGTACAATAAAAACTGAATAAGGCGGGTAACGTACTATTTTCTTTGCATTGTCACAATTGCAGTAATGTACACGTATTAATGAAATGCTGTTTTTAAATGGACAAAGTTTTGAAAACAACTATCTTCGCTTACAGTTTAAGTGGAGACACTAATTCAGTAATTTTTATTTTGAAAACGGTTTTGACGAGTACACAAATTTCTTATAATGGCTTTAACAAGCATTATCTTGATTATAATAGTGTTGAAACTTCTGGTATTGCAACCACTATTTAAAAAAGTAAAACAAATGCAGTTTGTAACTCTAGTTGAAGATTCTTGGATTACCATAAACCTTAAACTATAATAAAGTTTACGTGATATATAAAAAGTCAAAGATATGTGTTTAAAGAAAAACTATCAATTATCTGACTTTGCTGAGCATCAAGAAATATTATATATAAGTTTTTCTCGACGCATTTATCTGAACATAATTTAATGCATTTTGATTTACAAATCACCAATGTTCAAATGGTTTTGTTCTGATGAAAATTATGAAGGTCAAAACATGATAGCATTAAGGATATATATATATATATATATATATATATATATATATATATGGTTTTTAATTGTATGATATTGATTTGAAAGCGGCAAAATGGAAAAAAATTTACAAAGCCCAATATGGCCATACATTTGTATAACAAAAAACTTTGAATCCACAATTTTCACAGTGATTAACATCAATTACATATCTTAAACCTGAAGTTATAGCAAATTTTTCACACTTTTTTTACCATATTATAGACAAATTGAGAATAAAAGAAATTCAAAAAAAATTGTTATCAGAACTCCATATAGAGATTACTCTCCTATTCGAAGCGGTAGATAGAGATCAATACATTAAACAAACACACTAACTTCTATAAGTTTTATGGAAAATATACATCTTCATCTCACCATAGCAAACAGAGCTATTTAGCGCTTGCTTATAAAATTGCATACATTAGATCAGTGTTTAGTACAAGAGGTTTTTCACGAAAATGTTTTCACGGTTTGCTATTGACATTTTTAAGAGAAAATTTCGCAGGTGCATAAATGTGACTAAAATATTGTGAAAAGCTCATGATTTTCTCTAACGTAAATGATGTACGTTTAACTAGTTGCCATTTACCGCATGCAAGACTGTTAAACAAAAGGTAAAAATATAACGTCGTATCAGCTACTGAAAATCATACCGTCAATATATATATATTTTTAAAATCCATTTTTTACATATTGGAAAAAAGCAGAAAAAAGCATAGCTTGTGTTTTCTATTTTTTATGTTTTATATAAAACATTTAGAAACAACTGGTTGGAGGCTAATTACTCTCAATCTCAACTTATTGCTTTTTTTAGCTTCAAAATACTAGGCTATCTGAATACATAAATTGTGCAGTTTGAAATTTAATTGCAGACGGAGGTTGGTGTGATGTACAGGGGAGCATGGCGAGGCTTAGTTCAATCATTACACTTTGCGCACAATAAAATTGTTAAAAAATTATCTAGCATGTTATCAAAAAGATATAAAAACTATTACAAAAGGTACAAACTATTTACAGTAAACATTTTACAACTTTTTCTCACAATTTATCATTAAAACTTTCATTTGTTTTGCCTTCATCATTCATGTATGCTGTGTTGTTTGCTCCTAAAAAAATTATTATATTAAGAAGTAATGGTTTAGACAGTTTTATCCACGTGAACTCAAATTTCGTATAAAGAAGAACGTCGGTATTTTTCGTCCCAGTCCAGCCCACGGCCTCGCAAGTTTTTTTTCGAAATTTGGCAAGCCGCAGTCTATGTAGTCTTTCAGAAGCGGTTCTTTAAGGTCCGCATTTCATTTAGCTTAACGCACTGTCGTTCGCAAATTTTACTGCAATGATCAGTATGCTACAAGAAACAAATGCAAAACAGTGGAAACATAGAAAGTGTCTGGAAAATAGCAAAATCAATATAAAATTAAGAGCCTGGAATAGTCTGCTGAATATAAGCTACAAGAAACTACTAATAATATACTTGGAAATTATTGAAAACTTAAGTAGGCCCTGGATTAATAAAAATTTGTGGCCCCACTTAAGCTCGCAGTTCATCCATTTTTGGCATAGCACATCAACAACCCGCTTTTACCCTCATATTATATAATCAAAAAGCTGTTTGAGAAACGTGTTTCTCGAGAATATAGATTACTAACGCAACTGCGCTTCGCGACATTCATCAGTACAGTAGTTAACTATATACGTTGTCCTCCTTGGTGCAAAGCATTTATATGTATATGTATATAAGACAAAGCATATTTTTTCATTGAAACTCTTAGAATATGTGGCTTTTCAGCAACAGATATACACTCAATTAGAAACAGGTTGGCCTGATGAAGCAATGAAACTAAGTCAAGTTTTTGTTACATTTTTGGATTAGCAAATGCCTCACTTCACTTATTGTTTATCCCAAGAAAATTGTTGAAAACGATGGAAATTATATTTAAATAACAGTTGTCATTACAATATTATATTTGTTACTCATTCCATTCAAATATATTATAGCCATTACGGAACTAAAAACAAATTTTCTATAAAACAAAAAAACGCAATTTTTATGGGACAACCAATATATATATATATATATATATATATTTATATGTATATATATATATATATATATATATATATATATATATATATATATATATATATTGTGGCATAGGGTACTGGTTGGTTATCGGCCAGAGTGTTTTCGAATCAAGCTTGTTATTTGAACATATGTTTATAACACACTGTATATAACACCATGAAATTCTAGTAAATAGAGAACAGTTTTAGCCATGTTCTATTAGCAAGCTGCTTTACATGTATTCCTCCGATGTTACAATATATATACTACAGTATTCAGATCAGTTAGCATGATTAAGAAATTTATAATTTACAGGAGCTTAAGATATTCTAATGTCATAAAAAATACCCTAAGTTTTTTGAAATGCAATTTGTAATACATTAGGATAATGGTTTCTTAAAATATCATAATGTACAAATACAATATTGGACTGCATTTCCAGTGATACGTGATTTCCAATGTAACATATTATTAATTTATTTACCTCTATTTGCGGAGTTTACTTTGCCTAAAATATTGTAAGTTAATTAGAAGAATATGCTTATCATTTATTTATTATCAAGAAAAATTAAGAAAATGAAAAGCAATAGAATAGTTTAAAAAAAACCTACTTGATACACAATCTTTGGAAGTTGAAGAATTCTCTAAAATGGTATTTTCCATTAAAATAAGGAAATCTATAAAATTGAAGTGCTAGATTATTTTCAATTGAGTCAAAACTGATTTTGGTAAAGTTTGTAAATACTACCCTATAGTGGGTTTTCATTTCATGGCGCACTTATTACGCCCGATATTAATACCTAAAATTGTCCAATTTGTAGCTCTAGTGCATATGTTCAAAAGTGATTTATGTAGCAATTAAAAAGGGATATTCTGCTTAGTTGAACTATGGAAAATTTGCTTTTGGATTTTGCTGAAGAAGATGATTGGTTGTTGCTTATTATTTGTTGATCCCAAAAACCTCCTAAAACGTATAGCTCACTATAGGAATTTACTTCGACAAGGCTTGTTATGCGTCAATTTGAACCCTGCAACCCAAGCTACAGTAATTTTAGGCGGATTCATTCACAATGAAATTGTTTTCATTATTTGGATTAACTTAATCATTACAAAATCAATATCACAGTGCTGCAGAAATTTGAAATGGAGTAGGAATTTATGTTTCTAAATTTGGTAAATTTCAAAGAATGTCGTAATTGCGAACATCAATGAAAAATAAAAAAATAAGTATAGCCACAAGGTACGGATATTACATTTTTCTAGAATGTTGTGCTTTAGTAAATGAGCTTCTGCTCTTCAACTATTGTAGTAGTTTTTTATTACAAAAAATTCTTTTCATAATTTCTAATATTTTAGAAATTCTCAAAGTGCTTGTAATGAACACATGTCATCTACTGATCCCATCTCCGATTTGTCAAACAACATTAAATTTAGAGTAAAAAATTCTAAATATCAAAAAGTTATCAATCAATATAACCTTGTTTATAAACATAGGACGTCAAATGAACTGCCATTTATGTGCATATCTAATGGTTTAAAATTAAACCAAACCCTTCACAGATGGGCTGAGACGTGGTGGTGTATGGATTCTCGTTTCATTACAAACCCTTGCATTTTATTTTCTTACATCGGATACACTTAATTGCTACAATTGTTGCTAATAGGAACATGTGCATAAAAATAATTAGATTAATATTTAATATTAGAAAAAAACTAACCTTTATTTTTGATCATAAAAATTCCAAAAACTAAATAAATTTTAATAAAATTAAATATAAGCAAGCACTCAATATGCAAAATTCAATCAAATAAAATTAATGTCACGCACAATATTAACTTCAAATTATATTTCACAGAATTTATGGAATCACCACGGTAGTTTAGAAATTTTACATTGAAAATTGCAATGATAACAGATTATATTTCCCTTTAATTTTTTAGCATATTGCATTGCAGAAACACTAACTCTTACATTTTCATGAATAGAGAATTACTAATGATTTTAATTAATGTTTAATATTAGTGGCGCATCTCCATAGAGTAAAGTAAAGTAAAGTTAATTGAAATATACAATGAAGTGACATATGAATTTGCTTGACCATTTATTGAATGATTGACATCGCTCACATCTGTTCCAGTAAAGATAATTCATTACGATATATTTTGTAAGCTATAGTTGTGGCCATGGGTGTATATTAACAGAACAGTAAAGTTTTATTTTTTCTGTATTTCTTATGCATTATTATTGTATAACTCATCAACATTTCCAAGGATAAAAAGTTGTATAGGTGTATTTTGCCACAAAATCTACCCAACAATGTTGACAAAGTGCATGAGCTAAGAAAAACTTGTAAGTCAACACATATTGCTACCAGTTCAGACTGTTTCCGTTCCTTGCTTAACTGTTCACGCAATCCCGTTAGATTTGACCCCTGTCACAATAACCCCGCATAAGTACATGTATTTATCATCCTGTACTGAGATTAAATGTGCTAATGTTTTGCATTTATTAATCAAGTTTAATATTGAATGGAGATATTACAGATGTTTTGTAGTTTATCCAATATCATACAATATAATAGAAAATATTAAGTCCTTGCAAATTGTGTATTGAATAAAGTGTATGTATGTATAGGCTGCTCATTAAGTAACCGAACGATTTTATACGAATCTAATTCTTAAAAGTTTGGACATAACGTCACTCATACATAACTTTTTAGATACTTTAGAATGTGCAATTTCATATTTATGCATTAAAATGCAATTAAAATTGTTGTTTATATTGCATAAACATTATTTCTTGCAGATATAAGTGTTTTAATGCAAAAACGTTAGTGCCGAATTTTTCAATAAAAAAAATCAAATTTGAGACATGTAATTTTTATTTTACAAAAAATATTACACAGAAGGAAATAATACAAACACTACTTTCCGAGAACATAATAATAATAATAAAGATTTATTATCCATATATGGATACTAAACAGTAGTATATAAACAAAATTTACATTAATAATGAACATAAGGCACTCGGCAGAAACGACATAAACATATTGCATATTTCTTACAGTTGTTTTTAACGGAATAGTTAAAGTTATTTAAAAACTGTTGTTGGAAGAAGTCTTTTAATGATCTTTTTACTTGTTTCAATGATCCATATAAATTGATGGAAGTATTTTGATGTATATAATTTGCAAGTATTGCAATTCTATTTAAATAAAAAGATCTGGTTGATTCTTTTCTTATATCCTTTGATTTGAAAATTGTAAGATTTGAAGAACGAAGCTGGTAATTTGTTGGTAGATATTCAGATATTATTTTTGATAGTTCCAAATCATATTGGTCATTCAATAGCTTATTAAAATATATTAAATCAAGTAACTGAAAATAATAAGGTATCGGAAGCATGTTTAAGCGTATCAATTGTGATTTATAATCAAGACCTGGTAGTATCCACTTAAAACACCTATGTTGAAAGGCTTCTAGCTTGTCAATTATGAAGGGGGATAATTCCATCAGAATTGAGCCATAACTTAGACATGATAATACCAATGATTTGTATAGAGTTAACTTGATCTTAAAATGAGTTGAGTAAGGAATATTCCGTTTAATATTAGAAAAAAGATAACTGCAACTTTTTAATTTCTTCAAATAATGAGTAGACCAAGAAAGATTTGGTGTTATTATCAGGCCCAGATCTTTAACAAAGTCATTTGCTACAATTGGTGCTATTATGAGAGGAATAGACTGTGTTACTTTATCACCAAATCTAATAAATTTAAATTTATCGATATTGAAAGATAAGAGATTATTATTTGACCACGTTTGTATTTTATTGAAATCATTTACAATATTGTTAATATCAGAACTGCATAATTTAACGTCATCAGCATACATAAATATCTTACTAAAGTTACAGCTTAATGGCAGATCATTGATATATATTATAAACAAAAGAGGGCCAAGGACGGACCCTTGAGGAACTCCACTTTTAACAGGAAGTAGTGTGGACTTGATTCCGTCATATATCACTCTGTGAAATCGATTGCTAAGATAAGATTTCAATAAACAAAGTAAATTTCCACCAATTCCAAAAAACTGTAATTTTGTGAGTAGTTTGTAGTGAGAAACAGAATCAAAGGCTTTTTTAAAGTCAGTATATAGAACATATGTAGGATGCGATAAGTCATTATTGAAGTAAACATAATCCAGATATAAAAGTAACTGACTGTATGTATTTCTTTTATTTACGAAACCAAACTGTTGTTCAGATAAAAATGCTCGAAAATATTTATATAAATGTTTGTAAATTAGCTTTTCAAACATTAAAGATAATTTCGGTAATAAACTAATAGGTCTGTAATTTGAGATTTCATTTTTTTGCCACTTTTGTGAATTGGAACAATGTCCGTAATTTTCCAAACATCTGGAAATATACCTGTTTTTAAACAATTACGAAAAAGTAATAAGATATGAGGAGATAATTCTGTTTAAAATCTCTTTAAGACAGTCATTGAAATTTTATCACTCCCTATTCTATTTTTATTAGACATTTCACTTATAAGCTTTATGATTTCTGTTAACGATATATCAATATTATTTAAATTTCGAGCCTCATTTTCACACATAAAATAATCATCTGATTGAAAGACTGAGTTGAAGAATAAATTGAATGCGATGCAATTTCTAAATTACTATGAAAAATTTTATCTTTCCAATGCATTGGATAAATTGAATTATTTCTTTCTAGACAATGTAAGAGTTTGTAGCAGGCAACTGTAGAATTTTTATCTGAAAATTGTTCTATAAACGTTATTCTATCTAATTCTATAGATTCAAAAAATTCAAGAGCACTATTTAATAGTTCATAGTTATTTGTTCGCTTTTTTCGTAAATGTGAATGATATATATATTTAATTTATGAATAGTGTGCGAAGTAAAATAAGTTGGATATTGTTTACGTCTTTTTCTTTTAAGAGGAACATGCATTAATATAATTTCATTAAGACAATTATACCAGTAATCCGGATAGCTTTGATCTATTGGATGAAAAAATGAAAAAAGTGATTGAGACAGATGAAGTGATAAAAGCTTATTGTTAGCTTGAGAAAAAGAAAATGTAAGCTCTTCAGAAAAACTACTTCTGCATGCATCAGCAATCTCAGATTCTAAAATATTTTCAATAGATGAAATTGAACATTTTGATGCAATAATACAATGATCAGATGGATTGTGTAAATAAGAAACGTTACCAATTACCTCGCAATGAATACTTTTAACAAATGTGATATCCAAAATATTTCCATTTTTATGTGTAGGAAAATTTATTATTTGTTTGTAGTCTTCCAAGCATGAAATAAAATCCATTTCATAGTTATTTATTGAAAACCGATTTACCCAATCAACCTGTGGAATATTAAAATCGCCTTGAATAATTGTTGGAATTCTTTGAGATTTAGAAATTGTATTATGACAAAAATTAAATGCGAAATCAAGAGCTTCAGAAAATCTTTTAACATCAACTCTGTAACTACTCGAAGCAGGCGGATTATAAACACAAATAACAAGCAGTGTATAAAATCCAAATTTGAAAAGAGCTCCACATAAAAAATTAATATCTTCTTTGAAAGGAATTTCTATTGAAAAGTAAGATTTTTTACATAAAATTAAGCAACCACCATGGTTATAAGAATTTAACCTATCTTGACGAGCTGCAATTCTATATTGACTATTGGGAATATTTCCATTTATATTGCAATCTATCCATGTTTCAGTCAAACAAACAATATCACTATTATATAGCTGAATGTAGTTTAAAAATTTAAGTTTTCTTTCCAAGGAAATAAAACTTTGACAATTTATTTGAAGAAGAATTAGTGGTAGTCAATCTTGTAATAATGGCACAGCTTTTCCATCAAGGTAAAGAACCAAATTTCGTATCTTAAATCTATCTCTACTTATACCAGAATTAATTAATTCATACCTTTTTTTAAAATTTTACGTTCAGTTACTTTATCTTCAGTTGAAAGCTCAGATCGAATGAAGATTGAATTCATAGAGATATTAGTCTTTAGTTTGAATGCATTTGCAAGTATACAACGCTTAGCCCACTCTGAGCTTAGTTCAACGAATACAATACGACTTTTACCCTGTTTCAATTTTCCAAGTCTTTGAATGTTAACAATAGCATTTGTGTCATAACCAATAAAAGAAATAATATTTTTAACAGAACTAAGATCATAATCAGTAATTCAGCATAATTACGTGGCATTTCATATTCGGGGATACCTATTATCTTAATTTTTTACGATAAGAAAGATCCGCTTGCATAGTAAAGTTATCAGTTGCGCGATTGGTATCCAGAAAAGATAATAGTTCACTTAGTTTTTTTAATGAAGGTTCTATTTCTTCTTTTATGTTAACATTAATACTATCAATCATATCTTTGGTTAAATCCTTGAGCTGTTCAGGATTTATATTATGTGGTACAACATTAGAAGACAATGAAAATTTCTTAACAGAATCATTGTCAACACAAGAAGTACAAAACAACATGAAATGTGCATAGTATTGATGTATAGAATCAATGCATTGCTTTGAAAAACCTGTACATTTAGTAGTAAGGTGCAGAAAAACATTGCAATTTCCACAGATAAAAAATTTTTCATCAAGTATTTCGTTTTTACACGTTTTACAATTTGAAACCATTTAACTGTTTATAATGATAATTAACAGTAATTACAATTCAGACTTACGTTTAACGTTCCCGCAAAAAAAAGATGGGAAAAGTGTGCACCGTTCATTGCAAAGCAAGCTTCCACGCATTCATCGAAACTCACGATCACTCCTTCTAAGACAACAGGGGTTATGCTGTTGATCGCAACCTCAATTCTTATTGATTTCAGGTAATTCCATGAAGCGGGTATGCCCTTGCGATAGATCCATCCTTCAGATAGCCAAACAACCAAAAATCGTTGGGACAAAATCTGGAGAACTTGGCAGCCAGCGTGATCCGAAGATGGAATGGAAAAGCTCTATAGTGGTATTCACTGTGTGCGGAGTCGCGTTGTCCTGTTGAAACTAGGGTGATGATAAGTCTACATTGGCTGCTTGCAAAGCCGGAAGAAATTCGTCGTGGATAATGCTGCGATAGACGACTTGATCAATGTTATGTGTCCGGTAGAATGGCCCAATGATTCGTTTCTCTGAAACGGCCACCCAAATGGTCAGTCGCTCTGAATGTAAGGATTTGTGCATCGACTCGTGAGGATTTTCCGTGCCCAAAATGCAATAGTTTTGGCTATTAACATAGACATTCAACCAAAAATTCTCTTCGTCACTGAAGAACACTTTTGAAAAAAAGTTATCGTCATCCGATACTTTCTCGCGAATCCACTCGCAAAATGAGATTCGTTGAGTGTGGTCGTTGGGCTGAAGCGAATGATGAAATTGAACGCGGTAGGGATACAATTTCAGCATTTGGCGACAGACACTATGCAAAAAGACATTCTGACCAACTTGCTTGGAGATTTGACGCAGAGACAATGACGGATTTTTTTGTATAATTTCTCGAACTGCTCCCACGGATTTGTTATTCGACAGCCTCCTAGATCGTGATCTGTCATTGACACGGCCTGTTTTATGAAAACGGCTGATAATTTATCATTGTCTCTCGACTTGGTATACAGCTATGGCCACCGTACTTTGTTGACCACTTTCTTTGCACCTCAGTTGAAGATCGTCCATATTCAAAATAGAGTTCCACAATTTCTACTCTCTTTCCGAGAGGCTTAACCTGCTCATAAAATAATGTCGTTGGAAGTGAAACTGAATACTCCCAGAAAATCTTACTTTGCAATTAAAACTAAATCGCAGATTCTGAAGTATATGTAAAAGTACATTTACACTTTTTATTTAAAAATTAGAATGAGTAAGCAGTTTTTGAAATCGTCCGGTTAGTTAATGAACACCATGTATATAGCTGCCAGCTATGTATCTGAAATTCAATTAATTAAATGCAATGATCAGTATGACAATATAAAAGTAACAGTTTTCTCATTTCCTCGGACGATGAAGCCCTATGCCGAAATTTTTGATTGAACAAATGAGGGAAACACTGATATCGGAGAAAATTTGTAGGTCTTAATTATAATAAATAATAGGAAATTATACTCTAGGTATTTTATTATTAGTCTAATAGTTGTGATTCCTCATGTTTTGAAAAATATCCGTGTACAATACTACACTTCATATATTAACATTAGCGTATGTTAGCTATTCAATCAATTTTCCATTAAAATATTAAGGAGATTTCGCAAATGTTTTTCTTACTAAGGAATATATGTTTATTAAAATAAATATATATGAGGCTTACCCAAGATGCTCAGAAAAACCAATGTTCCAATTGTAAGACACACAATGATTACTAAACATAAAAGATTTCATTTCTATACACATTATACTACATTTAAAGCAATTGAACTAATGGAAAAAGAACATAAAATTTATTACGAGGTTTAATCATGAAATAAAAATTACCCTATAGATCCATTTTTATGATGTGAAGGATCAAACATAAAAAGAAAAGATTTATTGATGCAGACAAAAATCTTTGACTACAGGTTTTCCCATTTGAAAGTGTCTATTTCTCAATTGAGAATGTCCTTTACTCAAATGAAAATATCTGTTTCTCAAATGGAAATGTCTACTTCTCAATTGAAAATGTCCTTTTCTCAAATGGAAATATCTCTTCCTCAAATGAAAGTGTCTATTTGTCAATTGAAAATATCCAGATATTTTTATCATTCAATTATCAAAAAATACTAATTAAAATATTTATATCATTTTAAATATCTAATTGATATTATTGATTCTTTTTAATACTATGACTGAAGAACGACGTAGCTATAACAGAGTATCGAAAGTAGACAAAGATAGAATTCTCAGTGCTTCAAGATCAGGTGAAAACATTTTTGCCCTATCCAAAAGCCTTGGAATTAAATATAGCACGGCTAAACGTATTGCACAAAAAGACTATTCTCCGGAAAGAAAGCGCGGTCATCGCCAACAGAAGCTGACTGATGTACATAAAGAATTTCTCAGAGAGAAAATGGACAACGATCCGACGCTCACACTAAAGTCTTTACAGCAGAATTTATTTGATACATTTCACTTCAGTGTCGGCATATCCACTATTGATCGTCATCTTGATGGAATGCAATACAGTTTAAAGAAACTTGTTGTTCAACCACAAGAGCGAAATAACGAACGCACGAAACAGCTACGTCATGATCATGCCATTTGGTTGCGAGATAATGCGATGCAAACTCAAAGAATATATATTGACGAAACTAATTACAACATATGGGTTTCAAGATCGTTTGGTCGTTCGCAACGTGGCGTGCCAGCGACGATGAGTAGACCATCGACAAGAGGAGCCAATTTGAATATTATAGCTGCTATCGACATATCTGGTTTGGTGCACTTCGAGACGCATAAAAAAGTGTCACATGTGACATTTAATGAGTTTTTATCTACATGCTCTCAAAAGTTATCTGAGAGAGATGTAATATTCATCGTCGATAATGCTCCAGCACATAAACGAGCTAACGAAGTTAATCTTCCGCTTAATCATACGGTGAAATATTTACCACCGTATTCTCCAATGTTTAACCCAATAGAGGAATACTTTGCTTCTTTTAAGACTGCAGTAAAGCGATATCTGCAAGATCACAATTTGGAGATGTATGAAAGACCAAATGGTGTGACTTTATCGTTACACAGATTTAACATACTGAAGGCTGCAGCAGATATGGCAAAAAACACAATTCCTTCATATGATTGTGCAAATTTTGACAGGCACCAAATGAACTTTATCCCAAAAGCAATAGCTATGGAAGATTTATAACTCTTTTCAATTAATATTTCATGTATCAATTAGCACTTTTATTATTATCAATTACATATGATTTCTATTTTATAAATTAGAATTTTTAATTCGAATATTTGACATTGGCTTCTAATAATATAAATATTATAATAAATATTATAAAATATTATAATTAATATTTTTCAGTAAATAATAATTAATATTGTATTATTTTAATATCAATTAGATATTTAAAAAGATATAAATATTTTAATTAGTATTTTTTGATAATTGAATGATAAAAATATCTGGACATTTTCAATTGACAAATAGACATTTTCATTTGAGGAAGAGATATTTCCATTTGAGTAAAGGACATTTTCAATTGAGAAGTAGACATTTCCATTTGAGAAACAGATATTTTCATTTGAGTAAAGGACATTCTCAATTGAGAAATAGACACTTTCAAATGGGAAAACCTGTAGTTCCTATTTAATAGCTACATTATGTCAATTGAAAAAGAACCCCCCCCTATAAAATCCAAATTTTTGTTTAAAATGGACGAAAATCATTTTAAATAAATGCTTCTGAGATAATTTTCAGCACAATTTTTTCAAAATTTGTTTTATTTTTCGAAGTATTTACTCAAGCGAATATTTGACACAATTAATATATTGCATATGGGGGTTGGGTTACCATAGCTACCTAGAGAACACTTTGGAAATATAGTTTTCGGGATAACTTGTCCAATAACATCATTTCAATACCAAAATCTTATAGCAAAATTTATTTCATGAATATAATTGGGGAGGAGCTCATGAATCCTTTGACTGTCTATGCCACATGGGTCACTTTAAAATATTACTCATAAGTTGGTGCTAAAATGCTAAAAATACACAAAAAGCGTATGAGGTATTTCCTGAAAAATAACTTAGACAGTGAAAGTTCTCAGCACATAATTGTTGAACTACATGAATCATTATAAAGAAGGTGTAAATAACGCTGTATAATTTGTTTCTTACTTATATATTGAGAGAGTCTTTTTAAAAATCATGATTCTGAAGTTTTCTTAAAAATATTACTCTATATAAAGTTATTCTTCAAACACAATGACTTCAATGAGAAACAATATAAAATAAATTTTAAAAGGTGTAATGCTTCCTTTTTGAAACTATGATAAATTTTGGTTTGGTATATTTACTAGCAGTATATATATATATATATATATATAGTTTCTTAGATAAAAATCAATCTCTAAGATATTCGTTCATTAACATTCTTTTGATGGAATTTCGATGAAACTCGTACTAAATTTTTTCACGATTGTTAGCAATTTGTTAGTATGTTCTTGTGAAAAATCTGAAAAATTGTTTTCTTATGATATTCATATTTACTAAGTGTATAAGTAAACGCTCAAAATGATGCAAATATCTGCATCATGTATATTGATACATACTTATATACATATATGCAACGGACCGTGGATACTATGAGTTTTGTATGTTACAAACACAGTTTGTGATTTTCTATAGCATCCAGCACTCTTATGTTAAGGAGGCCAAAAATTATATATTTTATCCGAAAAATTTTTGCACTGGCCATTTGGAATAGGGGTCTAATTTCTTATGCAAGAGTTTGAGGTTCATACAAAATACCAATTTTAGACTCATATCCAACGCTCGCTGCCATAGCATCCTGCGCCCGCATATTTTTGGATATCCACCCAAAATTGTCAGTTTTGGGAAAAATTTGAAAGAAGTGTTTGTTTATGAACTAAAATATTGATTTTCAAAATTGAGTATTTATCCGATTACTTTAACCTTTCATCATAAAGATACTCACCGATGCATTTCCACATTTCTTCACATGAATTTTTCTCGTCTAAATATTATATCATTATATATTTAGATATTGAAATTATCTTTTTAGCGATAAATTGGAATCGTATGAGCAAATGCACAATAGTTAGTTTCACTCAATTGTGAGATTTAAAAAATTGTGCGTGCTATGTAACCGGACAAACTGTGGCATGCTATAGTTAAATTTTGAAAAAAGTTTTTAGCATTATTGAAAATCCTTAATTAAAAATTTAACTAACCATGTAAGAATGCTTTTAACTTCAAAATGAAATTGTTTAGAAAAACACAATATTTATACTGAAATTTACAAACGTGAGAACAAAAAATTGTTACTCAACAAAACGATTAAATAAATTCAAAGTGAAAAACTAAAAATTAAAATCAGTATTGTTGTACATGTACATCTACTTTATATCAATGCCTAAATATTCTGACAGCCGAAATAAATTATTAGGATTAATAATCACTTACACATTGAATATGTCTTTTGTCCAATGATAACTAAATCAATCTTAATGAATCAATTAAATAGATATCTGGATTGCATAAATAGACTTTAGAGAATCATACGTTTTCTTTAACCTTAATCAGACATCTTAAAATATTTGTTTGTTGCTTAAAATTATTATAAAATAGTAGAAGCAAGAATGTTCCAAACAAAATTTCCCAAAATTTCTAACTAATTTAATTATAAATATTAAAAAAAGCTTTAGGAGAATCTAAAAGACAATATAATTACATTCAGATGAAATAAAAAAAGCTTTAACTGTATACAAAATGAGGAAAGCATTTAACAGAAGAAATTTCTACTGTTCGATATATAAAACTGCAACAGATGTACAGCATTATATAATTCAACACAGATTAACTTAATTTTTATTTTAATTTGTACATAGTATTGAAATGCTCATTAAATTGTGTATTTGATGAAAAGCAAAATGAAAAACATAATTGAAATTGAAAATATAATTTAAGAAAGTAAAAACTTACTGATACATATTACTGAAAAAAGTGCACCAACAATACCAAGTAGAATATATTCTAAATATTGTATCGATATTTAATAATTGAAAATGGTTTATTTTTGTTTTGTTTAATGATCAAATAAGCGTTTTGTAACATGCATCACTATAATTTTAAAATATATTTGTTATGCACAACTTTAAGGAAGTGGTCCAAAAAGTAAAATCTAAAACAGAATTAACAACTGTGTTAAACAATTAGTTACGTGCGATTCTTATCGTTAACGGGAAGCTTTAGGCACTCGTTTCCTTCTGAATACTATTAGTTATCAAATGGACACTGCTGGGTTTTTCAGGCCATACAAATGCATACTATTAGTTATTTGTGACGTATGATGAAGTTAGTAAAAGCTAATAAATCATGTTGCAGAAAAGTATAATATTCTATCACATTTAATTTTTTCAATACCCGATCAATCAATGTTTCAAATGCCCTAGCAACATATTACATTCTAATTAATTTTATTGTAGAAATAAAATATTATAAATAGAACTGTGAGGAAACATATGCAATGTGAAAGTTTAGATTTCTACAGAAAATCAAGGGTCCAAACTCCCTAGTCGGGGCGTTCGTGTCTAGTAATCAATATATGCCGACTTTGATTTGAAATTTACAGTTAACTGGGACTACTCTAAGATTGCTAAATATGAATTCAATTCATTTCATTTTGAAAAGTTATTTTGTTTAAGCAAAGCAGCACTCACGCTCGAAACACGTTTTGAGGATTTTTAGTCTATATCGGTACAGCCATTATTGAAGTCAGCTACAACTTCTTGCCACACAAATCCTCACAAGCTAAAACTTCACCCTGCATCACACAGCACTGCACTTAGAGTGGTGTAGTGTAATCTATGAGGATTGTCACTACCACGGCAAACCCGATTACTCAGTAAATAGATAATGCACATGTACAGCAAATCTATTGAGTTTACACTGTTAATGTAACTGTGAGTATATTATTCTCACTGCTTATAGTAAATCTAAATTTTTAGTGTCATATATTAAATTAAATAGTCAGAATAAAAACAATTTTTTCACTAGGTTATTTTCGTAATTCTCATTTTGTCGTTTAGGTACTAAATTTCTGCGAAAGCATATTGTTAAATTACATAACGTGATCTAAGTTTATCCAGACTTATTTTCATATTATTGGTTTTTAGAAAAAAAATATATTAATGAAAATATGAATTTGATGAACTTTTTCAACTTTGGTATGACACAGAATAGATATCATTAACTTATAGCTTATCTACTTAACAATACCAAATTTTATGCCAACTTTATAATTTGCAAAGTGTCAAAAATTCTTCAAAGACATAAATATTCAACATAAAATATTTTCTATGTTTTGGTGGTATTACTCCAATTGTATAAATTTGATAGGGATATATATATATATATATATATATATATATATAACAAAATTTTTTGTATGCATGAAACAGTTCAATGATCTAAGTAATGTGCCCTTAAAAGCATGGCAATGTGACAATAGACACTGAAAAGCACTTAGAATTTATTAATGAATATTTAGTTAAAACAATCACATGTGTTTAGAAAATGCACTCACCTATATAATTTCCAGAGTAGATAACTTCTAAATATAACAAAATTAATCATTTGATTCTGTGATTTAAGAAAAATTAGTAGGAAGAAGTATATTATAAATTGTGGCTAAGAAGCAGGGCTCTGTGGGATCAGAATTTTTCTCATGCAAATCTCCTCTCAGTGCAATGGAATTTTCTGATCAAATCTGGTCCCAGAACACAGTTATATTTTGAAGAAGTATTTGAGGAATATTTATTAATATTATTAATCCTAAGTCCTGAGAACATAGAACTGGGACGAGAAACCCAATTCGATTGAAAATTCTCGCTGACAACTAAAACGTTATAATATATAACGTGTATGAAATGTGCTTTGATCCAAATTATTCACAAAGCTCGTATTAAAAAAGAATTAAAGTTCCAGAATTTCCTACATTGCAATGCCAATTTCAGGTAAAATATAATATACAAAGTAAGTTTATTCAAGAAAAGTATATGTATTAATACCAAGTAAATTTATAACATAAATGGTATTAAAATTGATTGAGAATTTCAATATTTAAAATGATTATGGTAGATACTTACTTTTGTTAGTTGATTTGCAATAAAAGTCGACACCTAAACAAATAAATGTCATTTAGTATTGATATTGTTTTCATAATTACACATGTTAGCGCAAATGAAACGTGCATGTATACATAGCACAAAAATTATTAAAAAGAATAACTTCGACTAGGCCTGCCATTGTGTGAGTTTTCACACAACACAACATCAACTACTATTATCGTAAAACACAACAAAATCATGTTGCACTGCACATATAATTTGGGTAATCTTGTTTTAATTAGTATTTTAGCACTTACATGAGTACAGTGGAAATCATATTACCCCAAAGATTTCCTACAATATATATGGTTCGGATTATATTGAGTTAAAAACATCAAAATTTGATTGAAAAATTGAGGGAAAATTGCTTGATAATTATCAATTTCACTCATTTTTTCATTCTTGTTCCACAAAAATGACCATTGCCCAATTCATGTATTCCAAAGCATATTCTTTCAATATGGGTTTAAATTTCGCTTCGAATAGGATAAAATCCATATGCACACGATAGAATATGTGTTTCACACAACAACCCACGCAACAGCAAAAAATTGTTATGCGACACAATACAACACAACATAACAGAATCATAAATGAATTCATTAAATGTTCATAGAAAAGATATTCAAAGATTCTAAATGATTAGCCATTCTTCTTTCTACAATGACCGAAATAATTGTAAATTTCCAAATTTAGGAAGCTGGATTTTTATGCTTCACACAACATGTTGCGTTATGTACACAACGACAATCCTGTAATATTCATGCAGCAGTGAGCTTTTGTAACCAATGCACTTCAACTATATCTCTGAACATTAGTAAAAAACTGAATATTGAGTCTATGACTCAATAAAATGCGAAGACTAATAATTTATAGAAGAATGTAGGTGTTTTGTATTCGTATGATAGTAATTGGAAAAAGGCCTAAAATATTTTTAGGTAAAATATTGTTTTTGTAAAACTTAAATCCGTTGGATTTTGAAGCCGCTGAAAATTTTGTAATTAAAATTCTTGCTGCCACCGCAAAAGTATTTTTGTAAAATGTCTTGTAAAGGAAGGAAATAATATTAACGGCATTTTGTTAAATTTAAAACCTCATAATTAAAAAAAGTAAATAGAAAGCAATGAACACTTATTTCATTTAATTCTAAATTTTCAATGATCTTTGTAGTACAAATTTTCAGAAGTTGTCAAGTGAATTGGTGTAATACCAAGTATAATTAAAAAAAGAAATTAGCAACGATTAAGATAAAATATCATCTCCTTCCCAACGATGCACGTGATAAGAAAATTTTGTTCCAAGTTAAAGCTGAGAGCTAAGAAAAAATTCATGCATCCGCACCCGCCCGTACCTGTAAAATTTTTATCATTACCAGCAACCCGTCAGAATACTTATGGGTAAAATTTACTAAAACTAATGTATTATTAATTTTAAACTATAGCACAATTAACAAAAACTACACAAAACTAAACATTAATTGTGTTTGCCATATATGATAAGTAACTTTTTGACGTTTTTACCTAACATATAGCTTCGTTTTGCGCATATAAAGTTTGTAGCAGCTTAAATAATAGAACAGAGATAGCGTCCCTTGATAACTAAATAACTATTTTTTATACTATGCATAAAATTGTAACATTATTTAGTATTAAGAAAAACTGTAGAAATTAATTTGAATTTCCTCTAATCTAAAAATAATATTTAAACACAGTATTTCTAAATTTTACCCATTATTTTAATTCTTTACCTGCACTCGCTTGTACCTGGGAAAGTTGTACCTTTAGAGCGTAGAGCTTTAGCCCAAGCCCGACTAATTTTGAAGCCGGTTCGTACTGGCCCGACCCATTTTAACAATATTTGTATCGTCTATGCAAAAAACATATTTAATTTTGTTGATATTAAAAATTTTCGAAATTTATAATAAAATCTATTCAAACTGAAATTAGAAACCTTAAATGAAAATTTAGAAAAAATAAAACCCTAGCAAAGAATATTCTGAAACTTCAAAATGAAAATACTATTTTTCATCACAATTCTTAAAGTTCTATAGAATTCACTGCATTTAAGTTAATTTGCATACAATATCACATAGTTGTCAATAAAGATGGAAAGAGCTGGTCTTGGATTTGGACAAAATGGGCTCTATATTTTCAGCTAAGAATTTCAAAACGTATTGTTACCTTTAATCCTAAACAACCCAGATATTTTATATAATTTGTGATAGCTTATTGCATTAAAAACTTATAACTCACTAAATAATAAAGGCATTTCAGATCTGGATAGAAAATCCTCTCCTCTTTCATTGTCATCCTATATATATATATATATATATATATATATATACATAAAAAAAGATTTAATCGAAAAGTTGTCTTTATTAGTTAAATTTAGACTTAGCCAGCTTTCAGAGAGTGTCAATGAATTTTTGCTAAAACAAAAGAATTATTTAAACGCTAAGAAATGCTTTAGCATTATTAGTACGTAGTAAAATATGATTACTATAAATTATAACCCACTGGTCATCACATTCAAAAATAGATATTATATCTACCAACGAAATACCGTAAAAAATTACCTTCAAATGCGTAATCAATTTAATTTCGTAGAAAAAAAACTAACAATTTCTATTCAGTAAATTCATTTTTCAGTAGTTAGCCTTTGCGTTTTAGGCAATTAGTGTTCTTTACAATCGATCAATGAGCGTGACCTCTTAATATTTGGATTATCTAACTAATAAATTATTTGTTTTACCTTGCGAGTTTAAACCTCTTACACCTTCGTTATTAACATAATAAGTTTGTTTCACAAGATATTTAATTTGTTCTAAATTGCCCTCATTGTCAAACAGTAAATTATTCTTAGTTATTTAACTCATAATACGTGAAATGTACTTGCTTTAGGTTCGAATTATTAGATAATTGCTGCAGCAAATTGGCACTGATTTTGCAATACTATGAATGGCAAGTGGAAGTTCATCTACATTATGTTAGATTTAATTATAAAAAATTTCAATACAAAACAAAGTATTTGTCAAATTTTTGCAACCCAATTTGTGCAATGATACAAGTTGTTGGTGCATATAAAATCTAATATTAAAGATTAAATTTGACGATCATATATATATATATATATATATATATACATATATATATACACATATATACAACCATTGCAATTTGAATGAACTTAGGTTAAAGTAGTTTTCCAAGAAGTTGGATGTAATCCTTTTTGCACTTTTATATTACTGTGCTCATCAGCCATTTGGCAATTACATAAAAAATAAATTAACTTAAAATGAATAGGAACTCACCTAATATAATTAGCAAAAGCACGACTCCTACTATGCCACAAATCACAAACTCTAAAAAAAGATTAAGATAGTTAATTATTTGAAGCAAAAGAATAAGTTAAGCCTAATATTAGTATAACAGATATAGCTTAGAAATCTAAAGATCAAAGTGTATATATGAAAATAATATATATAATTGAAAAAATCTTTATGAATAAAAGTCAAATGTATTATAAATGTACATGTACATTTGAATACATTTTGTAAAAATACTTCTCACAGCTTCATGCTTCTGAGAGATTTCCCCAGGACTCTAGCTGTTCCTAACAATGCTGCATTCTGTGATACTGCTCTTCCCCACTTTGGTACTCCCAACTCTTCTAAGTATCTCTTATGCTTCTCACTCAGCGCTCCTAGTGCTTCTGCAACTACCGGGACTACTTCAACTTTTTTTAACTTCCACAGCCTTTCTATTTCCTCTGCCAACTCCCTGTACTTGTCTATCTTCTCTTTCGCCTTGCTTTCTACATTTCTGGCCTTTGGTACTGCTATGTCTATCACAGTTCCCAATCTTTTCTCTTTGTCTACCACTACTATGTCTGGCCTCCGTGCTTCTGCCTGAACTTATACTCATTCTGTGTCAACTTCTCACACCCTGCTATCAGATGATCTACTGTCTCCGCCTCTTTCTTACATAGCCTACACTTATCACTTACTTCTACTCTTCTGTCTATATGCTTCTTCACCCAGTTTGTTCTTATTGCTTGCTCCTGTGCTGCCATTATCAGTTCTTCTGTTTCTCTCTTCAGTCCTGTTTTCTTTAACCACTTGTTGCTCTCTTCTCTGTCACACTTTTCTGTGTTCCTCCAGTATTCTCTATGCATTGCCTTCTGCCTATACCATGTTTGTCTTTCTGATTCCATCCTATTCTGGTATATCTTCTTTTCTTCACTCTCAGTTCTTATCTTCCTTAACTCCTTAGTGACCTCTAGTATTATTATTATTATTATTATTATTATTATTATNTATTATTAGTAATAAAGTAAAATTTGTACAAACCTAGGGTGACGCATTCTAAAAAATACATTATCATTTTAGCTTCATAGCAGATCAAATAACTTAGATATTTATTAACGTAGATATTTAACAATAGCCTATGTATAATTGAGAAAATGTGTTAACAATAGCCTAAAATATTGTATAGCTTAGTATTTAAATTATTCACTTTTACAGTTTAAAATTATTTTCTTTGCTTAATGCATTAAATAGTATTTATTTAATAAAACCATATGCATGCAGCTCTCCTTTTTTAAAATGTCATATTTGCCAACAGTACTATTAGTGCATATGTGTTAAATTTTAAATATTTCTTAATAATTCCAATGTCGTTTTCTACGAACGTTTCCTTTAAATTATTTTAAGATTGCTATATGATTTGGTTCAACGGATTTATTAATGAGGGAATAATAAGATGTGTTAAAGTATCGTGTATATTTTGAAATAGTGATATCCTAACACAACTTTCATCTACTTCTAAATATAATTTATTGCTTTCATGTAGGGATTGTTCTTAATTACTGCAATGATATCAATGGGATCTATTAGATATTTAATAAATGAATAGTCTTTAAAAAACCATATGTTGTGTTTTCAATAATTTATTATGTCTTCATACCACAACAAAATCGAAACCATTATTGTAGTTGTATAGAATAAGTAATAAATGTGATCATCAAACATTAGTAAAATGATTTTTATTCACAATTTCAGCATATGACATTCCTTAATTAACCATTTAATATTAGAAGCCCATTCAAAGCATGGTATAACACTTAATGCAAAAGAGTGTATAGAATCACAACAAAATCAAGTCCATTATTGTAGGTGTATGGATATAGCTTGAAAACCTAGATAACAAAATTACAAAATATAAATCACATTGAGGAAATTTTTATGCATTGCATCAGTTATCCCCTCTCACGACAATAAGATTCATTTAGCGATTGCTTATATAATTGTATACATTACAAATTTAAATTTTGAATCTATTGGTATAAATTTTTTAAGATACTGTCCAACAATTATGGCGTTTTTTTCTAAACCATTTTAAGAGAAAACTTTGCAGGTGCTTAAGTATGACCAAAATATGCCAAGAGATTAGTGATTAAACTAAATACTATTTACCGCATGCAAGACTGTTCAACAATAGGCAAAGAATTTGAATCAACTATTTAAAATCATATCGTAAAGCTGCCTAAACAGATTGTGGACCCAATGAAAAATATCTGACTATTTGAGTGTTTACAAGAGTTGTGGGCAAAACACATTTCAAAGAGAAAGACAAAGAAGAACCTTAACACGCACTGTGCGGCGAAATCGCTTCCAAACATTGGGCGAATTGCACTCTAATTTAAAGACAAGATTATCGTATGTTAGCAAAAATGAATATCCAAGGATATTTACTCGGTTTCGGTATCTGTAGACTGATTACTATAATGAAGCAATTATTAACACTTCAAATATTGAGAAGATTACATTGGGCAAAGCATTTGTCTTTGAAATTTATTTTTTTTTGGAAAGACGTTTATGGAGTTACTAAAACAGTGTTCAGTAAAGATGATAAAATGAGAGTTTTCTGTGCTAAGCACCAGCGATTCCTGCCTCAATACATGAGATCCTCTTGGAAGGATGAACCCACGGATAATTTTTAAAGGTATTTTCCCTGCTAAGAGGATGCGAGGTTCCGTTTTTTCAAAAAGATGAATTTGTTTTGATAATTAAAAGATCTAGCAGAAGAAGCTGTGCCCAATCTTACAAGTCAATTTCCCTGAAATATTGGTATATTTCAAAAAGTAGGCTCATCACGTCATAGCACGGTTCAGGTTCAAAGAAAGAAAGAAAAATTCCACATTCAGAGGCTGGAATGAATTGGTCAAGTCCGGACGGCAACTCCATAAAAAACCTCTGGGACATAACTCAGTGCAAAATTCAAAAACAGACTCCAAAAACACTCATGAACTTAGGGAAATAATTGAAAAAATCATGTTATCATAGAGTAAAAAAACTATACTTCAGAACTTAATGACTGCTCGAGTTAGAAAATCAGAAAGTGTCTACTTTCAGCGCAAAAGATATTAGCAATCACTTAATTTTCAAACTTCTCAGTGGTGTACATTTTTGATAAAATAGTTTATTAAATGTGTGTTGCACTTATTTTTTTTGTTCGAATGTATTAATGCAATAAGCGATACATACGGAGACATATATTTTTGGGATAATTTACAATTTTATTTTGGCAAGGCACCCAATGTTGAGTAAGCTCAGCATCAAAGCTAAACTCCATTTTCACATTTTGGAAAAAAGCATAGCTGAAATTAATTATTGAATTTTCGATTTCTATATGAATAAAACATTTCGGTTACATTACCTAATTATCATTTAAGACATTTAGATTTTAATAAAAAAGTATAAAGGAGATCAATACAAAGTTACTAAATTTTATTTTAACTCAAAAAATATTTTGTCAAAATATGCTTTAAAAATTACTAATTCTTAAAGTTGATAGTGTAAGTACACTGCCATTTAAAATTCATTTAATAGAAATTATTATTGAATTTGAAATTTGTTAAGTCATCCCGACTTTTCGCGCGGATCAGGATTTAATTGTATCCTCCTGATGATGCTAAAGGAATTCTGTAATTATTAGCTTATCCTACATTGATTTATAACTTTTTATGAAGCAGGAATCTAACTTACCGCATTTATTATTTTTCGGTGTACAATCTTCACAAAAACGTTTTCTAAACTGCGAAAACGGATTATTTCCTAAAATACAATGTGTAATATCAAATATATTTTAGTTTTCAATGCCTAAAGATATATTTCAGGTAATATTAAGTTATTATTTATTATTATTATTATTATTATTATTCTTATTAATTTTGACACTCATCAGTAAAATGAATATTTGGAGATTTATGTAGTTATTTTAATACATTCAATAATTACTTAGTCAAGCGATATAATAGTTTCATTTAAAATTGCTTAGTTTTTTTAATCATAAATAGACTTTATTATATATGTATGTGTTATGCTATAGTGATTTAAGAATGGCTTCATTTTAAAGACAATTTAAGCTGTTATATTATTTATAACAGTCCATAAAGCAAATTATGCATAATGATGTTCTGCCAGAAATGATGTGGTTTTGTATATCCAATGGATTTTTGTATTGGAGAACAAATAAATAAATCTGATATGCAATGCTACTATGGCAATATTTATTTAGTCAAAACAAAGCCATCTCAAAGAATCTTATTAAACATATTTGCAAATTTTCCATTATTTAATTTCTTCACAAATTTTCTTCTAAATTTTAAAATTAAATCGCAAAAACACAAATGATTGAATTTGTTAACTTGAAAGTTGATTTTTTTAGAACGGCCAGAGACATATACAACTGATTGTATTAAAAAAGTCATACCATCTGTGCAGACTGGTGGACACACTGTGCAATCTAAAAATAAAATATTACAATAATTCGGCATATTCTAAACCAATATATTAACCCTCTAATGTCCGTAGTTGCAAATTTGCAACTTCAGTGAAATCAATGTGAAATATCTACATTGAAATATTTAAAAAAATTAATGCCTTACTTAATTACCTTTTTGGTATGCAAAGCACATATCATTTCTGATATACGCAAATCTTAAAATTCAAACATTATTTTTCACTTGGTATAAATAGGCATATTTACTTTTTCTTAAAATAAAAATTTTACAAAATTTTTAAATTAATTTTTACCATGACTCAGATTTTCAAAGGACTATAAAAATATTTCCATACTAAGAGAAAACTAGTCACTGATACAATCATTTTGAACGATTTTAGTCTGTTGCTAGCTGTTAAAAACTTTCAATAAGTTAAAGTTGCAAATTTGCAACTCCGGTCAGTGAGATTATCATAATATACAGTTTAATATCATCAAAAATGCGATCAATTGTATATCGAATAAATATTAGTTGTAAATAAATTTTTAATTAAATCTACTATAGATGAGGTTGTAGATGCAAAAATGTACCCAAATAAATGTATAAGCAATATAATCTCGCAGGTAGATGATAATAGGAATCAATCCTAGTAGTGTGCATTAAAAAAGCTTCTTACCCATTGAAATGGAATGAAAATGTGTTGATAAGTTTAATTCATTCATTTTAGCATTTTTAAACAATTTTACGAACTTAGTCAATTTCCAACTGTTGATACCTCTACTGCCCGGAGTTGCAAACATGCCACCAAACCAAAAAACTAGTTAAATATATACAATTAATTATGGAATATCATTTCTATGGCCTATATATGTAACAAAAAAGTATTTTTTGAATATATTTTTTTGCTTGGGCAACACAGGGTTAAACACACTACCATAGTTTACATCTTGGTCATATATTAATTTATATTATATACATAGAAAACTATAAATGCATTAGTTTATTAAAAATCACGGAGAATGGATTAATAGAGCCAAAAAAAAATTTCACTGATGGTTAATTTCTTTGGCAGGGAAACAATAAAATAAATATGATTAATTTAAGGCAGAAAACCAATAATTCAATGATGGTAATAATTCTCTCTGTCTACATTTCTCGCCATAATAGTAATGGACAAGTGCGATTTACTTAATAACATGAAAGCGAACAAGTGTTAGCCTAGGTAGCATTCATGCTAACAAAATTTTGGCAGACCCACGCTCTTTTAAAACGTATTATATTCCAAAGGCCCCGATGATTATTACAGTCTAAGTCACAAATTTGACTCAATTGAATATTACGTACGAAATACCTTGAACTATTTCTTTACGACACACAATCATTAGAAAAACGTAGAGGCAATCGCGATTTGCCAGCACTCATTGCTTTAGGTAGAACGGCATGAATCATTCCAATAAAGAGAATAATTAGTAACATTTCTGATGTTACGAACCTGCGATTTAACTGGAGAAAGAATTTTTTTATGACAATCAAAATTTACAAAAAAATATTTTATCAAAAAATTTCATTAATGTTCATTCCTCAAGAACTAATAAAAAGTCCTCAACAGAAAAAATAACCAATGCACTAGACCTCTGATTCTCTGATTATCAATAATGGAACGAAGTCCAACGTTTCTTCAAGAAAACAGTTAATACTTTTAAAATTTTCATCATTATATGGGAGTACATTCAGCAATATATGTGAGAATATACTAACTTTCTGAGTTTCTTAAGAGGCCTCAATGATGTAACCAGAAAACTATCTCACATATTTTCGGTTAACCAAGGTTATTGTCATAAATTCTAATCTAAGCACAAAATAATTTAATATGCACAGAACCATAAATAGCAAAATGATTGTAAAGAAAAAATAAACTTTAACGAAAGAATCCAATTTAAAATGTTCCACAACGCAGTTCATAATATCTCTAGTCATATGAATATAAGGCTTTTGAGTTTGCATCAGCGTGTGCTCTTCCACTTACTCCGTATTCATACATTCCCTCGTAGCTGAAACACAGTTTGAACATCATTTGTTGAAGGTCAAAGGCGTGCTTCCAGATTTTCGTTAACCATACAATAACTGTGTCTGTCATCTTTTTCCTTGAGCCCAGCAAATTGTGTTAAAGTCTTTTTCCATCCTCCATATATGTCAGCCATGGGTACTTAGTATTTCAGATCAAGAAATCGTTTATCATAAACACCACATTTCATATGAGTAGAAAATAGCAATTCATTGCAATTTGGAATTTAGTACAAAATGTTTTTATTCAAGAGAAGATGATATGACCTAACTTTCATGCATAAATTATAAATGATTTCATGATTTCACGATTACCGTCTCAATGTTGAATCGCTTCCGGTGTCTCTGGTAACATCTGTGTCATCCCAAGACAGTAAAATATTCCACCGTTCTCAAGAGTGCAACATCTCAATGGAAAATACGCTAACCCATAGCTAGCAATTGTCTAGTATACACGCTAGGGCTTTTTGGACGTTTGTTTATGCTAGCAAACCTAGCGTTTTTTGCGCTAGTGACGCTAGCGTTTTTTTCACTTGTATTTTGCATTTATGCAACTTGTTTTATACGATTGACATAAAATATTTCAATGCAGCTTTTAGGAATTTATTAAAGTAATATCACATAGTGCATTTTTCCACAAATCTTTAATATTGTATTACAACTTTTTATTAGTAGCAGAAACAATTGCTTTGCACAGCATGTATAGCACTCAGGGGCGCACCCAGCTTTTTTTCTGAGGAGGGGAACTATTCTTTAGATTATATATATATATAT
>CABFPE010000133.1:964797-982384 GCA_900660155.1 Hofstenia miamia | reverse complement strand
ATATAATTTTTTATGCCTAGTGATGACATTTTTTAGCATAAGCACATAAAATGGTGTATAAATATACTTAGTCAGAATTTGTTTTGCATAGATAATTTTGGAAATAACGTAAAAAAAACAATGTAATTTAACCTAATACACCTAAAATAATGTGAAATTTAAGAATACGTACCGCAATCATCTGGACAATCAGTGATCCCTGATTCGGAAACATTCATTCCTTGTTGTACTTCCACTGTACCAAATTTACCATCGCTCTTCCAACATAAGATCTTACTCATTGTAAATGCATATCTTACTACTCTATCTGCGATACTTGAAGTATCAATTGAGAAAGTAATGTAACTACATGGATCACAGTCTGGTGTAATCCTTTTGTGACTTAAGTCTACGCCTACATTAACCAAACCACTGCTGGGGAATTCAAGTGCATCGTTGACTGGTGAATATTCAACGTATGAAACATTTTGTCCGCTGTTGCTTGTAAATTGAGGGTTCCTGGTAGAAAAAGGAGCAATTGGGTTAAATAGTCGACAATTAGAAACACAACCAGTGGGTAATTTATTAGTTTTCCATGTTGGTTTAATGAAAAATAAATGACCATTTGGATTCTTAAATGGAAAGTGTTTTTCAGGGATGTAGTTTTCAAGATATTCATTTGTAAATTTTGCAATTAAGCAGTAATGATGAATGTATCCATTTTTATATCCACTGACAATACTTGCGTCTAAAAATTGTAATTAACATTTAAAGTAGAATTAGGTCCAATTATTCGAACATTCGAATACACAGATGGTTGCAAAATCCTTTGCACTGACCATTAAATCAAAACATACACAAGAAATAGTTTTAAATGTAGACATTTGCTGCAATTATAGTTTTGGTTAATCGCCTTAACTAATCGGTTGTTTTCATTATTATGCATTTTAAAATAAATTCCATTCAAATATTTATCTTTCTATATATTAATCCTTGTGATTGAAAAATATTAACTTATTGTGGAATTGTCAAGCTAAGCATTTTGAACGATCTCATTCAATTTAGCTCGATTTAATATAACACAAGTGCTAGTTAACAAATCCAACAAGTTTATTTAGGTAAGTTACCAATAACAAGAGACCTATAACAGTTGTTACTAAATAATAAGTAAATATATTTTAGTCATCTGCTGGGCTCATCAGGGACGTAGCCACGGGGGAGGAGGGCTCAGAAAGGGCTAAGCCCCGTCTAAGAGATTGGCGAGCCCTCCCCTACATCATTTTAAGGAATTATGTTTTATCTCCAAAAGACAGCCAGCCAAAGCTAAATATACAACACTTGGCATTTAAAATAAAACTAGAAATTTTGACTAGAACAGTTCAAATAAGTAAGGGTATTATTTACCATTTGTATAGATAGAATTATGGGAAAGAACCATAAAGAGAATGAAGCCTTCGTAAACAGATTTATTGAATTTAGCTGAACAAAGTCTATTGTACTAGAACATGGCTACTAGAACCTTTAACCAATTGAATACAATTTTTGAGAAAATTTTTTTAAAAAACATTCACTTATTTGATGGAATTGTTTCACAATTGTATTGGTGTAAAAGAAGTTATGAGGTCAATTTCCCTTGTTCAGTAATTATTTTTTCCAGTTTCAATGCTTCAGACTTTTTTTAGGAAACATACTTTTATCAAGTTGGCTGTTGGTGGTAGGTAAACTGAAAATATTAACTTGAAGATATAGCTAAACATTAAACTATGCTAAATTTAAAGCTAACCTTGATTCATATTGTCATTGTCAGGCTGGTGGTTTATTTGATACTATCACTAAAATAATTTTTATGCTATTTCTCATTTTCTACAAAGGTTCTAACTTTAATTGATATTGCATCCAAAGTTTTGTAAAAGATAACCATAGAAATTGCATCAGCTGTACAAGTGATTAAATCTATACACCAATAAATATTGAGAATTGCAGAAAAATTTAATTCAAAAACAAATTCAGGGACTCAAAATTAAATTAATGGGTAACCTAGTATTAAATCTAGAAAGTGAAGCGGTCATTAAGTGTTGTTTGCCATTATTTTCTTATTTATATAAAACTACTTTTGTTAGACTTTGTCTGTCTGACTGTTAATTCAATTGAAAATGAAGTTGAAAGCCGTTTTAATGATAATAATTTACACTTTTAGAGATTAATTTGTTCACTTTTTCGTGGAAGCAATTTTTTTGCGACTACCCATGGTAGTTCTAAAGAGCAAATTTATTTTTTCAAAATTTTCAAGCAATTTTTTCAAGGCCTATTATGAAACTATGTACAAAAAACTATCAAAGTAAATGAATACTTTAATGATTATGTGGAATCTTAAGGACATTAACATTCATATTCTGATATTTGTTTTTAAATATGTTGCACACTTTAGAAGAAATTGCGCAAAATAATATTTCTCAATGTATTAAGATAGGCTATATTAAGAATTTTCGAGCGCCATCTGTTGGGATAAAGATTTTTCAGCAAAAAATATTTCGTCTAATATATTTCAGCGCTATCTGGAGAAAAATAGCTAATTTCTACACTATATAATGGCAATGAAGATCACTATTTAAAAATGTTCAGGCTGGGCGCTGGTCCAAAATTCATGAAATATATCAGACTTGGTGCGGCTTGATTTGTACCATTTACATGTCTAAGCAAAACCTTAAGAGTTTTTCAAATTTGCTCAGCACTATCAAGAGAAGACTTTCCACAATGACAAAATTAGTCTTTTTGGCACTTGAAAAAAACCTCTATCTCAAGTTGGTACTAATGTGTCATTAAGGTTAGGAAGGAAAACGTTTGTTTCTTTACATTTGATTATATTCCTAATTTTCAAGTCTTAATTTTTTGCCGAAGATTATCAGCAAGCAATTATGACTAAATCAAATATTCCACCTAAAATTGTGTCAGCCCTTTTGGGGTCTTACCCTGCCTACGCTAATGGAGCTCATCTCTGCCCCTAAAAGATTCTGGCCACTGGCCAAAGTGATGTCTCTGGAGAGTGAACGTTGAAGTCTTACAAAGAGAAACTGCCTGTAGTATACAATGTTTAATTTCTAATCCAATGTCATCAATAAATGTTTCTTATCTTCTCAGCTCCTATATATAAATATATACATGTAAATACATGAACAACACCTATAAAGCCAATAAAGGTATTTTTGTTTGAAGTCAAATTTGATACATGCTAGGAAAGTTAGTTCAATCATAGTTCTTTACAAACTAAAAACTCTTTTGGTCAAATTTGCAACTGTTTATGTTTAAATTTAAAATAAGAGTTCTTATATCTTTTGATTTTCAGGATGATACCACATTATAAACATTTCATTCTCTCTCAGTAAATGCTATGCATAGATTTTTTGATGAATTCGAAAATGTGATATCCACTTCGTTGAGTTGAGTTGGAATATTAACATTATTTTGATGATGCTTGAAATCTAAATTGCTTATAATGTGATGGATGCAATATATTGCTGAATATACTGTCACCAAATAATCTGATACTATGACTACGACAAGTTTTGTCAAAAAAAGTCAAAACGTTTTCATTGAGTTGTTTTTGTTCAAAATTTAGAAAAAAAATAAAATAATGTGTGGAATAGGATTAAAGTGTTATTAAGTCGAAAAATGTTATAAAGTCAAAAAGTAATAAATTGTTATTTAAAACGCCTTTAGACAGGTACTTGTCAAACAATTTAAGCCATGTCAAAACGTTGAAGACAAAATGTAAATTACGGCCTACTTCTGAGTTAAGGTAATTTAGTTTGATATAGACAATGCTTAATAAGAACATCTCATTAGAACATATATTTACTCAGCAATTGTTATTAACGTATATCTTAGAGTGCTCTTATCATATCCTACTCTTATTAACTATTATAACATTTTTATAAATTTCATATTATGAAGTTATTATATTTCATTTCAGAATTTCGAGACCCACATAATCTAAATCGGATAAATTTACTAGTCATATTAAAAAATTTCCAAACTAATTTACAAGAACGTCCCAAGGACTCTTTTATTGCAAGCTGTGCTACAAAATTGTAAAACATGAAAAGCGTTAATTGTTGACATCACATAAATTCAGATAAGCATTGCAATCTTCTCCAACAGGCAGCATCAACTTCAAGACAAACAGTGATTGTGTCCCCAACTCTGTCGTTTGCGGAAAATGTCGTTAAATCATTCACTGCAGCAGAGATGCCGTTGTGCAAGCTCAACAATGAGCATCTAAAGGTTTTTTTTGCATCTGTCCATTCGCCTCTACCATCTGAAACTACTGCCCGGAAGGTTTCTCACGAAATTGGCAGAGAAGGAAACTGTGGACTTGAAACTACGATTGTTCAATAAAGAAATATTTTTGGTTGTTTATGAAACTGAAGTCAGAGGACAGAAGTAAGTGAACGTTCTAGCATAGGAGCAAACCCGTCGGAAAATGGTCGACCTGACCCGACCAGTACCGGTGTCAATCGAAAGCGGTTGACCGGCCAGTCTAACCGGCACAACATTTTTCTAAGTCTAGTTAAATATATACATGAAAAAATGCTATGTATAGCATCAATAAATTCAGACAAACATGGACTCCTAGATTAGTATAATATAGTAATCTAGGCCTCCATGACACATATACATAAATTACAAAAACAAATCTTCCATGCTATGAATAAATTAGTATAGTACTATTTTAATAATAAGTTATCGCATTGTCATCCTCATACAGTTTGTATTCTAGCAATGATTTACCAGAAATATATTTTTGCTTAGGGAAGATTTTTAAATGCTTTTTAAAGGATAATATTTTTCAAAGTCAGCAGGGTATTCAATATGACAAGCTGTTTTGGAAAGAGAAACGATCGAAAAATGCTTAAATTTAAAGAATTAGGTAACGTCAATTTTCCTAACTTTCCTCTATCAGAAGTTAGTCAATCAATTGTAAGTTGACGTTGCAATTTAGGTTTTCTACATTAAAAGAATTGAAAGTTATTGTACGAAATCTAGACGTTACTAAATCATCATATTCGATTCATTTACCTTTCTTTATAATTGAGAATTTTTTCATATATTTGGCGATCACCTATCATTTTCAATTAATCAATGCATAGCTTAAAACGAATTTCCGGCGATAATGAAAAAAATCAGATATAACACATTTATATAAAAATGGAGTTGTTCTTATTGCGAAAAATTATAGGGCAATCTCAATAACGCACCCTTTTCTAAATTATTTGAAAAATACTGCACATACAAATCAACCAACAACTTTACAATTGATGCAATTATCAATTACTGAAAAAATATCCTCAAGTAAATCCTAATTTTTATCCAGTACCAAATAATTTTGAAATTTTGGCGATTAAATTTAAAAATAACGGATTTCAACGAAATTCAATTAAGCTACTTATGAGTTTTGTCATTCACTCAGTCTTTATTTGACCGGTTCAAACCGGTCGGTCATAAAATATTGACTCGACCCGACCTGTGCCGGTCAAGCCGGTTGACCCGACCACTTTACACATATGCGTTCTAGCTGGATTGCTTTACAAACCGGAAAAGACTTATCTATTTTGTTGAATTTCTCTTGAAAAATCGGAGGCTTACTCAATTAAAAGGACAGATATTCACAACTTCTGTGATGGAATAGATTATGATATAATGACAAATGCAACATCAAAAACTACATACTGAAAAGACTTGCAAATTTTAAAATCAAGATCGTCGTGGAAAAAAGTCTTGAAGAAATATCTTCCCCATTAAAGAAGTGTAGATTCTTCATCCTGTTGTTTAGAATTTTGATAACTTCTTTATTCCTTCTGTAATGAGTGTTTTTTGAATAAACCACAAAGATTTTAAAATTGTTCTCAGCGAATTAAGGTTAAATTAATACTTGATGGCTTTAGCTTCTTTTCACTTGAGATCTTTGAATAAATGGAAATGTCCATGCACACCGAAATTTTGACAAAGAATAATTAAAAAGAAACTTGCTTAAATGAAGCAGTTCGCCTAAAATTGGATTTCTCATTGCTTTCGTAATCAGAGTTGGAGAAATATGTAAACAAATATTATACTTCCAGTCAATAAATGTACTCTAAACAGTGGTAAGCTGAAGAGACCGAGCACCAATTTGGAATCTGAAATAGGAATTAACTATTAGGGTATGACCAGGTGTTATATGGCTTAATTTTCAAAAACATTTCCTTAAAAATCCTGGGAATCATTTGCGTACTTCCCAAATGTGCAAATGCCATATACACATAATGCAAATTTATCCATACCTATATATATATATATATATATATATATATATGCAAATAAATACAAATTACAATATGTATGGAAAAACTTGAGAAGAACAAATATTAACTTCTATAATATTAATAAAATAAAATAATACACACAAAATACTATATTCAGGATCGACATAGAGAGCATTTTTTGAAAGTGCCGACAAAATTTGCATTCACATATCACTATTTAAAGTTAAGTATTCTTAACTTGATAACTTTAACAGTGACTTAGAAGCCAACAAACATTGTATTGGGAATACAATAGTGAACATTAACAGTTTTATGAAATATTAGAAAATTGTTTGTGTAAAGTACTAAAAATTATTAGCTTTTGACTTATAATTAACATATATTTTCACTACTTTGCTGATGCTGACCGCTTAAATACCACTTACGCTGTTCAAATTCACTTAAACTATGACATTTTAATTAAACAATAGCTTAATCAATTTGAACAAACAAACAGCATTCAAATTAGAACTTTACCAAAAGAAAGTAAATTAAGTCAATTAATCTATCGTCTGCTTAGGCTATCCAACATAATAAGTAAATTTCCGATAGTATCTATTGAAAATCGGTTTCTATTAGATAAGATTGAAGATTTTAGGCAATGACCTATAGAAGTTAGCTGGGGTAGGCAAAGTCCTGTGCAAATATCGTACAACTATTCTGAGCTGCAGAAGTTGCGAACTTTCAGCAAAAAATCCTAAAGCCGTTTCTTCACGGTAAGATTTCTTGAAGATAATTTTCCGGTTGAGGCCCTTTTTCTATACGTCACCGTTTCATACATTTTCAAAATCTGAACACCTAAGAGATTGGTTTGAATTACTACGGCAGTAGTATCCGCCTAGGCTTTTGCAACATATGCCAGAGTTGCAAATGGGCCTAAACTGTCGGCTCCAGCCCAGCTTGGCCAGCCTAATCCCAAATTGAGCTCTGAAAAAGCTCAAGCCCCGTCCAAATACGGAAGAAACTGAGAAAATCAACCCAGCTGCAAAAGAACTATAAAAAATTATTTACAAAATTTAAAACTTTTAATCCATTACAAGATTTAAAATGAGATTCTTTGCTAGGTGATCTTAAAAATTCAAACGCCTCCAATTTTTCTGGACCAATCAAACTCATTCTCTCAGTCAGAGAAGACGTTGTCTGAACGCAGAAAGTCTTTCAAGCAATGTTTCTTAAAATCGGCATATCCATTAAATATATATGTATATATATATATATACANATATACATTAAATATATATATATATATATATATATATATATAGTGTAAAATTTTTAACAATTTGAAATATATTTAGAGGTGGTGAAACTCATTAAAATTTTCCAGTATTACGGAAATATAATATTTTTGCTAAAACAGTTAGTAGTGAGGTAACATAAGCACTTTTATGCATCTCATTGGCACTTAGCATACAAACGACAATTAACTTTAATTGAGGACAAATATATCAAAGGCTACATTAAGAATGACTACATCTTCTCAGAATTCAGAAGCTTTGCATTCATATATTCATTTTTATCAAATATTTTGAAAACTGCATTATTTTATGTTTAAATGTTTTTTTATGTAGGCGCATTTATATATTTGTCACATCTTTAGCTGAACAGAATATTCGAAAGGATGACTTTCCATTCAAATTAATTCCTAATTACTCCATGGGAAAGCATTGAAAGGGCAAGAACTACTCCTGATGGGCAAGCACTTTGTCCCAAGATATACCACAACAAAGGTTCGCAAAAAAATTTCACATAGCACCAATTACTGTAATTCGTCAAATTGAAATCCTTTGATAATTTACTGGAATTCCGACTAATCCTATCCAGGACGCCATCAGCTTGATTGAGAATCTATGCTTGTTATTGACTTAAAAAGTCAGAGGAAGCAGCATCTTAGAAACGGTTCAGTTTCTTCGTGATATTGCTAATTTCAAAGTTGAGAACATCATAGCACAGTTAAATCATTATCAGAAGTTGATTTTTAAGGGTGAATCACCTCATGCCAAGAAGCTTAGAACATTTAGCCCCACCTCATGCATCAAGCATGATGGTTGCTGAAATCCAAATACAGATCCTAAATTTGGCTATTTTGATCTCAGCTTAACCTTGAAATCACGAAGTTGAGGGGATTAATAGATATCGACAACTGTTTCAGCAACGGTTGATACTAAGGTTTAATTCTTGGTGCTACTTGCTCCAGAGGCAGCTAGACACGACTTAAAACTACTTCAGTTGCTGTATTCTTATCATCAACGTCAAATCCAAATAGATAGATTGTGTAAGAATTTAGGAAATTTGTTTAATCTTTCAAAGGAACTGATTTTTTTGAGTTTGCTGTATTGTGACCTAAATTTGGCGGTACAACTGAAATAATTTAAGGCAGAAAGGACCAAAAATAAGGCAAATGTCTGATGTTTTCCTATCCAAAAGCAGTAGAAGGTTGTTTGGGAGCTGAGTGGATTTGATAGCTTTCTTGAAACTTATTCAGAAGACATGAATGAAAGTGAAAACCGCTCAAATAGTTATAGGCTCACTACCAGCTGCCAACGAATTATATGTTTGATACAACAAATAAAGCAATTCTCTTACTTAATGATTAAGTATAATTTGCAGCTGCTTTAACGATTGCAGAAAAAAGCAAGAAAAATAAAAAACAGCTATTCTGTTTTTGTGGCTATTGTATTGATATATTATTTCCTATGTCATGTTTTGAGCCTTATTAGGCCAACTTTAACAGCTTTGCGCCACCTCTAACAAATATATTAGATTGTTAGAAATTTGAGTAAAATAGTTTCTAGTGAAATAGAACCTTTTGAGAGGGTCAGACATACCAAATTCAAAATTTTACATTTTCACCTTATTTAAGAGCCATATATATATATATATATACAATGAAATAACTGTAAATAAATTTTTTTGAGAAATGTAGAGTTCAAAATCAATAGAACTAACTGATATTAATCTCTTTAAATAAAGAAATTTCACTCTTCCTTGTTGTCTACTGCGCTGCAACTAATGCAGCATGAAGTAATTTTGAGATTAAACCAAAGAAATTATTACAGGATTAACTAAATGAATATCATTCAAAATTCTTTTACTCAAATATTTGCTCATGATTTCGACACAAGCTCAGCCAGCATAGAAAATCAATACACTAGTGAGAAAATGAAATAATAAATTATGACGTTTCTTTGTCATCTAGAAAAGCATCTACGATCACTCCCTGTCAGGAAGTTTTTGTCAGATATTTCACTATTACATATTACGTCGTTGATCTCTTAAAGAACCTATTAATCTATAAAATCATTTACGATGATTTATTGCTCACTAAGCCTTCTTGTTTAAATCACGCTATTTCACTTTGTTGTAAATCATGTAATAAACCTTACCAGTTGAATTATCGTACAACACTTATTTTTCAACAAATCAATTTAGTTTTCCTCCGTTTAGTGGTTTGCAATTAAAATGCAGCCCAGCCAAGCCCCAAGCCCACTTGCATCTCTGACATCTTAAGTGACAATAATATCTGATTTATTCAGATTTACAAAATTTACTATAAGTTTTTAGTTTTTCCTCAAGTTGTTCATCATATAACAATCGATTAAAAGCAATCAGTTAAGTGTCAATATGTTATTTATCGCTTGTTTACAACATTCTAGATTGTCTTCAAACTGTCGTTTAAATGAAGCTTGTCAAATAAACGAACCTTCAATGAAATCGTTTATTGACTGCTGAATTTAAACAAACGACTGATATAAATAACGTTTAAGACTGTTTAAGCGATTTCATTTAAGTGGTCGTCACTGTAATTGATCATCAATATGATGCTTAGCCAGACGTCATTCACTGTACGTAGTTACATGTCAAGAGAACGCACATATGTGTGATAATTATTAAAATAAATATTTAATGCATCCATATTTGCATATAAAACAACTAAATAAGAAATAACGAAAGTCATGTACATATATATATATATATATATATAATGTAAGAACACACTAGATACAATTTTCGCTTGAGTATATTTATGAAAATAAACACCGACATAATTTAATAGTTTTAATCAATCATAGATATAGTTAATAAATGTCTTTTCATATGAATATGTACAGAAGACAAACTGAATAAAATCTATAATCAAAGATTGCAATCTTTGCATAATCATTATTTACGAGTGAAGTTAATATTAGAATTACTTACTGAAAATTTCTTCACGTTTCGGACACAACTCATACTGACAATTAAATAATTCATACATTTGGAAAAAGATTGCAACCTGTGCCAACCCTAAACAACAATTATTTATTAACAGGATTACAACATGCAACATATATATACTGTATAGGACAAATATATAGTAAACATAATACTTAGAATATACAATCAACTCTACTAAGGCCTGCAGTGTATTATTGTCTTCTCAGCCTATAGGGACTGTATGTGCTTTGCTAAGGCATGCGATGTGGTATCTCAATTCAATTCAATTATTCACACACTGCTGCAAAAAAGTACAGAAAAATACAAAAACACAGTGAATCAGTTTCGTTTTAAAGCCCTTAATGTTTTAGCTTAATTCTAAGCTGTTTAAAATTCGATAAATATTTTGCTTTTTGTGGTCATATTTACTATAATTCCTGTCTATCGACATTATTAGACCCCAAAATTGGGCTTTTTCAACCACAAAGTGTGGAATTGGAAATCCACACTATGGACTCGGAAATTTAGAATGAGGACATGTGGACTCTTTAATTTTATTTAAATATCCATTTGTAGGTATACTCATTTATTAAATATTAATATTCTATGAACTGCTGGTGTGTGTTACATTTATATTTTTGAATTTGAAAGTAAATTTTTGTTAAGGTCAAGATCTTCTTTTTTACTAACTTCCTTAATTTCTCCATGAAATACAATTGAATTGTAGCTTTTGGTGGTGACTAATAGTGCCCTTTCATGGAAATAGCAGAGCAGACGTCAATGTTTGCTAAACGTTTCATTTTAGAGAGTACGGTGATTTGCACAGAAGAAATATAGATTCACCCGGGCAGTAAAGGACCTAATGAAAATGAGATTCATTTAAAGCCAGATACGCTATATTAGAATTTCAAGACTAAAACACGGAATCCTCAATCCGTCAACGTTTTATTCCTTATTCTGCTTAGCAGTGCTATAATGTATTAATAGTGTATGAAAATCGTTATACTTGGGTTATTTGGAAATTAATTTCGTTAAACACAACCTGCAACTCTGTTCAATGAAGATATGAAGAGTTTTAAAGAAAGAGATCTGTAAATGGATCAAAATATGTTGACATAACTCTACTCAAATTCAAATAATAAGTTTTGAATCAACCCATTCAAATTTCTGTTGAGTTATTAATGCATTTGGACCAAATGAAAATTGCGTCAAAATCCAACACAAATATGAAAAAACTACAATTTCAATATTTCTACAAGTCCTTGATTTGTTACAATTATATACAAGCACGTTTGAATGGTAACACATGAAATGTATTAATAGTAAATATAGAAAAATAGTACTAAACATTAAAGGTTTCATACTCAAATCTAAGAAATGGACACAAAAAATTCATAACTCCTACAATATTGCTTCAATACTATCTTTCAATACGACAATGCTTTTAAACTTTCACAACCCTGTTTCGTAAGTTGGTGATTGCAATGTGAAGATGAACTGCTACAAGTACTCCAATTTATGAATTAATTAGTTTGAACAAAGTTAATTCACTTAAAACAATCATTCTTTCATCTTCCAATATCTTCAATAGCGCAGATTTGTCATCTGTAATAAAATGTATTCTACTACTACTATTACTACTACTACTAGGCTTTATTAAACTGTAGATAAGTATACAATAATATAGAATAACATAAATATAAAAAGCATTATTAATATTTACAAAAATTAAATGATTTTTTGCAGTTACTGCATAAACATAAAAAGAATCGTTTACATCCATTACTTTCATATAAATTTTCTAAAAATTCATAAAGAATATCGTACATTTTCTTTTTGCTAATTTTTGGATTTCCAAAGAAATCAAAGTTGTATTTCTGAATTAAATAATTCCCAATGCAGCAAATTCTATTAAAGTTGTACCAATGATCACTAGTATTTTTCTTCGTTTTCTTTATAACAAATAGTAGACTTTTAGTTTTTCGATTGTTTTTGAATTCAAATGAAACATAGTCTAAAATATTATTTAAATGGATTATATCTATTAATTGATGGACATCCTTTAATTGAAGAAATAATGAAACTGGTAGGAGTTTATAGTAAATTAAAGCATTTTTGTATGCCATATTACTAATCCATCTTAAACATTTTTTTGAAATTTTTCAAGTTTGTCTATATCTGTGGAGTTTGCATACCAAATAGGAGAGGCATAAAATAAACTTGGTATGATAATCGATTTAAATAATTTAAATTTAGTAGACGATGGTAGACTTGAAGGTAAATTTCTTCGTAGTTGTAATAATGTTATATTGGATTTTTTAATTCTCTGAAAAATATGATATGACCACGATAAATTATACGATATATTAACTCCTAAATCATTCACATGTTTTGAAGTATCAATCTGAAGATTTTCAGTTTCTATTTTATGCGCTATGTATGAAGAATTGATACTCATTAAATGAAACTTGTGGAAGTTAAATTTCATTTTATTAGTTGCAGCCCATTTTATAATTCTTTCAGTATCAACCACTAATTCTTGAAAATTATTGCTTGAAATCTTCACATCATCAGCAAAAATGTAGCAAAGTGATTGACGGATGAACTGTGATGTTTTTGCGCAAATTTAAGTGTTTTAAGAGACCAATTGAAAGTTTTAGACAGAAGTATGCGATATTTTGAATTCATGTTTGTTAAAGAGAAATGAGCAATATTGAAAATGAGATAAACAAAAAGAATTTATTAATTGTTTGTGATATATATTTAAAAAGTTTCGCAGATGGTAAAGATNACCACTAATTCTTGAAAGTTATTGTTTGAAATCTTCACATCATCAGCAAAAATGTAGCAAAGTGATTGACAACAATTTGGTAAGTCATTTATAAAAGCTAAAAATATTATTGGAGCTAAAATTGATCTCTGTGGAACACCACTTGTAATAATACAGGTCTTTGATACGGTATTACGAAATTTTACCAATTGTCGAAAATTTTTCAGATATGATGCTAATAATTTTAAACAATTTCCACCAATTTTGAATAATTGGAGTTTTTCAATTAATTTTCCATGTGGGACTTTATCAAATGCTTTGCTAAAATCCATATATAATGTAGATATGATTTTACTTCCATCAAATTCTTTATAGACAATATCTAAATATGATAATAATTGTGCAACAGTTGATCTTTTATTGGTAAAACCAAATTGATTATTTGATAGAGAATTTCTTATGATGGGATAAAGATTCCAAAATATAATCCTTTCAAATATGAGTCGATGAGCATATATACAAGAGTTAGTCAACCACATAACTGCAATTGCACTCATTATGGCTTAGAAATATCCACTACATCATCTCCAAAATTTAAAATAAATGTCAAATTTTGCATTGAAAAATGAATTGATGATCTGCATCAAATGTTTTCAAGTTTAAATGCCTTTCACACATACACTGGCATTCCCCTAAGATTCCCATGAATTTAAACTGATTATTGTTCCTCTTTTGGAGTCGTTCTAGGTGGCAAGCATATATCTTGCTATCTTGTGTAAAAATCAAAATTTTGCTTAGGCAGTGAATTTCTTTTGTGAGCTTCTTTTTGGAGTTGTCAAGAAGACATCTTCTCAAGATGAGATGAACTGATAAGTGTTGTATCTACTTTTGAGTTAAGATCTGTGGTAATGGGCTTCACTCATGCTTCACAGCAACAATCATGAGGACATATTGGAGGAACATGATCACCTGTATTGAATATTGAGACTGTTGGAATCTATGGTATGCCTAATTAGATCGAATTTTTTCTTTAAGAATCGCTAAATATATTGATGCATTAATGTAACACCATGTATTCTTCAAGGCACGGAAGAACCTTTTTTAAGGCGAATAGTGGCTGAGAATCTGCACTGTGTAGATATAGATATAGTTGGTTGTTCAAATGAGAAAGTTTGGAAGATGTGGTTCTTAGAGTATGAAGCAATTGGAGCATCTCTACCTGCATTATTCCCTTCTGTTAAACAACTTGAACAAGACTTATGTAAAACTACGACAATTAACTACCATTTGCAAAATTTTCACCTATAGTTCAAAAAAAATATCAAGAAGAGCAAAAGATCTCCCGTTAAATATATTTGTGTGGAGTTGGAAAAATGTGAATTTTAACCTCTGGACATTGCAGATAACATTTGCATGCAATACAGCCATATGTATATCATAAAATATATATGTTTCTCTAGTTGTTAAGTGAATGTTTGGTACTGATTAATGAGATATGTCAAATACTGTTGACACTCAATTTGACTCGAATCTTGGTTAAATCCCAAAAATTTTGTTTCAAGCATCGCCGTTTGTTCAAAACAATGCTATATTTTTTCTCTTGACGTTAGATTATTTTATGAAAATGCATTTTTAATAAATAAGGTAGAACCATTAGTTATTGTAAGATAAAAATCTTTTAATATAACACTTATATCTTATTATTAATATTAATGATGGCCCTGCATGATAGCCTATGAATGCTTTGCATATATACAGTAGGCAATATTTCTTGAAGCTATACATAATTGCTTAATTCAATTTGGAATATTGCAGTGTTCTTTGTTTTTTGTGTGTAGGCACTTTATTTGCTCTATCTTTACTAGGATCTATATCAAATCCTCAAAAAAATTTATATGGATCGATCCATAAATGATCTATATCCACCACAAAAATATCCCTAGAAAAAAATTTAGAACAAACTCATTTTTTACGTTATTTTGAACACATTAAAAGAGATATAGAAATTTACGTGGGGCATTTTATATTGAATGAATTATTTGTACTTACAGCATTAATCCAAGTAATTGCATAAAAACTATCTAGTCTTAACACTTTTGGCTCAACAGATGCAAAAGGAAGANTTACTAGGATCCATATCAAATCCTCAAAAAAAATTATATGGATCGATCCATAAATGATCTATATCCACCACAAAAATATCCCTAGAAATTTAGAACAAACTCATTTTTTACGTTATTTTGAACACATTAAAAGAGAGATATAGAAATTTACGTGGGGCATTTTATATTGAATGAATTATTTGTACTTACAGCATTAATCCAAGTAATTGCATAAAAACTATCTAGTCTTAACACTTTTGGCTCAACAGATGCAAAAGGAAGATCACTTTGACATAATTTAGATTGGTGGATTAAAGTATGTAAGTGAAATAAATATTATTACCAAATAATAAAATTATACCTTCGAGAGAGCTTTCAAGGAGTGTTTTTAGCCAAACTTGTGTTTGGCGAGGCTACTACTATTTCTGAAAGCTTGTTTTTATTTTTAATGGCATTAATTAAATGTATATGTAAGTTCGTGATGCTAATCATTTCTATTTTGTAAAAGCTATTCTCAAAATCTTTATTCAACTAATTGTAAATAGACGCCAGAAGCTTTGAAAGTTCAATGATACTTTGAAATATATAAAAGGAATATTTGTAAAACGATTTCTAATTTCGCAAGAATGCCTCACACACAAAACAGCAACCCTCAGTAATTTTTCATCTAATGATTAGATGTCATATGAATGGTTCTTTTAGATTTAGTTTATCTTGGATGCTTATTTTTCCTATCATATCAAGAAATTGAAATCATTGTAATTGCTCACCTTTAAACGAAGAGAATTTGAATTGATTTGTTGAAATAAATGTTGTATTTTATGAAAATGAATGCTTTTTAGCAATTTCAATGCATGCTCTACAACAACTATAGATAGTCAAAGATGATTTTGTAGATTGACATTTCCTAGTGTCAAACATATTTGAAATAGAGCCACAATTTTTTCTATTGAAGAATCGATGGTGAGAATATATTTTTAAAGAATGCGTGTATCTCTCTAACATTTCAATGACATAATATTTAATAGTCAAATGTCAGACATAGCTTCTCCGACATGAATTGGTTTTAGATGATTTGTAAGTGAAAACGAACTGTCAAAAGTGAAGATGAAACTTTTTGGATTATTAAGCAAACCCAATTTTTCCTGCTTTCTAATGTAATTGCTGCTATTAGTACTTATCTTATTTTAGCTTTATGTGCGCAGAATTTTCTACATTGCCATTGAAACCTGATGAGGAAAAATAGTGAACTAAAATTTAATACCGCATGAAAACACTTGTATGACTATTTCAAATTTTTCAAATGATTCAATACGATTAGTATAATTTTCTTGCTACCTAAGCTACAATGATTGGACTCCAGTAATTTTATAGAAAAATTAATTAATTAGCGCTTTTTACATTTTGATTATGCAAGTATGTTTATTGGGTAGAAATATCTTTCTATTTAAACAACCAGATTCATGAGATTTCTTTCTAAAATATTTACAAATTCGAAGTGTATGAGTGTTAAGGAGAAAGTTGTGCGAAGGTGAAAAAATTGAATCTTCTCAAGATGACATAACTTAAAAAGGAATCTAAATGCAATCCTTAAATCTCTAGAGGAATGTTTCACGACTCAAAATTCGAGCAAAACGAAATTTATAAATTTAGAATTCCCAATATTCCAATTACTTTGCTATGTTATTGTAGTTTTTAAAAAGAAAGAAGATACTTAATAATGAATATATAAATAGCAAAAATCATGGTTCATACTTCATGAAAAATGTTTATTATATTCATTGAACAATTGCATTACAAAATACTTCAACCTTCATTACACTTCAATGAAAATGAATAACTGAATCTTACCTGATGAATAAATGTTAAGCATCATTGTAGAATTTATTTAATGCATTAATATTGTAGTTGCACCTGTTGGCAGAGACGGTTATGCTAATGTACAAAATTTGTTTCAAGAATTATACATTAAGCAATGCTGAGAATTTAAGACGCAGATGACGTAAATTTCCTTCTTGTATACTGAACAATCAATTAAATTCTATTTCCCAATTAGAGTAGTCTGTTTACCATGGAAATATATATATATATATATATAAAATAAAAGCATTTGTATAAGAAAAAGAGGCATCGTTTGAGCATTAAATATATATATATATATATAAAATATATATATATATATATAAGAAAAAGAGGCATCC
>CABFPE010000133.1:916249-927473 GCA_900660155.1 Hofstenia miamia | reverse complement strand
GTACCAGAGAGTTTAGTAAACATATATAATATCGCAAACAACAAACACACTATTTGTGTTAACTAATTTTCCGGAAGAAATACTTATTGTCGAACTTTATTCACAATGCAGACATGTCAATTATGGAATGCTTTAAATCTCATCCTGTTCAATATCTAGATTTTGTGTTTTTTGATACTTCAAATAATTCCTGCACATGTTTATGATATTAATTCAAATTTGTAGATGGATGTTGGTTATATTACAAAATTTCTTAAGTCTCAACTATTTTTTTGACATTTACAATCTAAGTTTAATATGTTCTTGTTACAATATGTAAGCAAGAATATGGTACTGAATAAGAGATAAGCATATGCAAAGCTTCAGACCTCAACAGCCATATAATACTTTATTAAAACACAATATATTTGCAAAAGAATATATATTAGGGATCTTCAAATTAATAGTAACATGGCGGATTTGGAACATTATTGATTTTGAAATAATTAGTTAGCCTTAATATTGATTTAATTCCTAAAGATGTTGGATTATGGTGTTCATGGCATTTAGTGCAATAAATTTTTGCATATGAATTGTCAAACAAAAAGTAATAAAATTTTACTTCAAGAATAACTAAAATTTAAACAAAATATACTGTTATATANAATCACTATAATCGTTCGACGTTAATCCTTCGTTTGTTGCAGCTATTCTTTTGGGATGATGCTACACAAAGAACAAACACACTATTTGTGTTAACTAATGTTCAGGAAGAAATACTTATTGTCAAACTTTATTCACAATGCAGACATGTCAATTATGGAATACTTTAAATCTCGGCCTGCTCAATGTCTAGATTTTGTGTTTTTTGATACTTCAAATAATTCCTGCACATATTTAAGATATTAATTCAAATTTGTAGATGGATGTTGGTTATATTAGAAAATTTCTTAAGTCTCAACTATTTTTTTGACATCTACAATCTAAGTTCAATATGTTTTTGTTACAATATGTAAACAAGAATATGGTACTGAATTAGAGATAAGCATATGCAAAGCACTAAAATTAAAACAAAATATACTGCTATATATATATATATATATATATATAAGAAGTGACAGAATCATATATCTTCAGTTGGGAGTCAAGTCAAGATAATAAAACTGAAAAAATATATTTAGGGTTCATACAATAAAAATTTGTATTGAATAAAATGTGAGGAACTTAATTATCATTTTAACTTGGAATATTATACCACTTGCTTACCTAATTGAATAATTAGTAAACTACTTACGTTTCAACAAATCTTTTGGATCTGAAATTCCATCTAAAACATAATAACAGTTGTTTTACTGAATAAAAAACTTCAAATACAATACACAGGATTTACTTATCATAAATTGTAACTACATCTATGTGTAGTTTGAGACTAATGTCATGAAAATTAGATGATTACTTACAGATGTTTAGAATTTCTTGAATGTGTTTCATTTCTAAATAAAATTCATATTTTACTAACACTACCACTACAGTGAAATATTATAAGATTACACTTTGACAATTGAGAAATTACACAACTTCTAGTTAAAAAACCTTTCTAATACAATCATGCAAAATTTACACATCTATCTAACATTTTGAAAAAAATTGAATGTTTATCATTTTAACCCTAATCATTGACAGCATGGAAATGGAAAATGACGTACCCACATATAAATCAAAAGTACATTTATTTATATCTTTGCAACAACCAACAAAACTCCAAGTATGAGCAATTCTACCAAGCAAAGCCTACTATTATTAACTATAGTAGGTATCAGAACAATTTATATCTTTCAGCATTTAAATAATGAAAGATTTCATTTCCTAGATTCAGTGAAAATTATCGGAATTTAGATTTCAGATCTAATAATAATTTTTCCTACTAAGAGATGATAAAATGTGAAAGTAAGTGTATGCATTAACAATGTGCGACTACAATAGATGTAACATTTGTTTTATAGAAATAATATTGAAGGCACCATCTGAATCTAAATTTTTAACACTTTCCACTTAGTTGTTTCGCTCTTTATATTCTTTTTAAGTTAATTATTAGTCATATTACAGTTAATATAGTAATTATATTATGATTTTAATTGATTAAAAAGACTTTAAAAAGCAATGAATTCTATGATATTTGTTCTCATTTAAAATCCATTATTTTTAAAAACATTTCAAGAGATTTTGTCACTAATTGTTGTATTCCTCTTATGATAGATGTGCATGATGTCATTCTACACAAATGTTTTATAATTCTATTTGAATTCAGAGTTGCTGATTTTAAATGTTGGTTTACATTATAATATATTTCTTGTGCATTGAAAAGCATCTAGTAGGAATAAGATGTGTGCAGTTGTTTGAATCTACTTGTTATTAAAAATTCATTTTGTGAATTGAAATTATATTTGGAAATTCAGTAAATATACATGCAAAAAAAGTTTTTCATCTAGCCACTAGGTAGGATACAGTCACCTGTACACCAGTGGCTAACTGGTGACCCACCAGTGATCCCCTGGTGGCTATTTGGTGGTCACCCAGGAGCAAATTGGTGGTCCACCAGTGGATTTTCACATTAGGGCAATGTTTAAATGTAACAATAGTAAACTCTTATATTGAGAAATAACTTAAGCATTGCAGCTTAAGCCATTACAAGCCAATAAAGGGTTTAAAGAAATGCTAGCAAGGTTAGCATTTATATTGATTTTAATTTGGTAATGGAAAATAGAAAGAATTTCTTTATTATAAACAATAACAACAAGCATACAAAAATGCCCAGTTTAAATTTCAAATTCAGAAGAAATTTTTAAACAGTATTTTTTTCAAATAATTAAAAATAATTGTTAGCATAGTTTTAAGTAGTCATATCAGTGTTCTTAAATTTGGTATTACATTTCATACCTTTCATAATATCACTGTCATCAGTACTACATTTTAAAATACTATTTAATTCAATGCCATTCCAAAAATAGATCACTTGTGTCAAATTATATATTATTTAAGAGAACAAATATTTCTTATTGTACTAAATTGTTTACAGACAATACACCAAATTTATTAATTTCAATATAAACATCATGTCATCTTTATAAGTTTCACAAACTACTGCAATTCTAATTGTTTTTGGAGGCCATGCTTTCTTAGGTAAAGAAAATATAGTGAAGTTGCTAGATAAAATCTCATTAGCTCTAAAAACATATTTACCTCTAAAATGCACAAAGGTATTAATTATTGCATAGTATACATTATTTTTTAAATGTAGCATATTATAAAATTTTTTTGATAAAATACAAATTCCTGAAAGTGAAATGTAGCTATGAGCATCTCTAACATAAATATATCCATTTTCTATTGAAATGTTGTCAAACCCTTCTCACTATAAATAGGAAAACCTAAAGTTTGCTCATGGCTTTCAGTTTTAAAAAACTGTTTATATTAGTACAGGTAGTTCCAGGAGGTTCCAAAATTTCTATCAACCTAAATAACAATATTTTTTTAGAGAATTGTGAAATTCCATGAGCCTTTGATATATCTAGTGTAGTATTTTCAATTTGATTAATTTTATATTTTAAAATCTTTTTTTCTGTTTCTATGTTATTACTATAATGCACTTGATAAGAATGTGTAATCTCAGGTATTCCAATATTATATAATCCCATTTATATAAGCGTGAAATTAATTTAACAACAGTTGGCTCTGTTAACCTTCTAGAAAATAGTTCTTAATATATTTTTCATTTTGATATCTGTCACATTTTTGTCATTAGCATCATTAAATATTGAAAAAATACTTTGAAATAAGGTAGGCCAAAACTATAGGGTTGTCAGATAAGTTTTTTCCAAACAAAGCAATATTGCTTATTCATACTGCATATATTATACAAATTCAATGATAAGAAAAGCAAAAAAATCATTCAATATAATCGCCATTGGCGCTCACAATCTTTTGCCACCTTTTGGGCAGGGTATCAAACGCTTTTCTGAAAAAATCTCGCGGCTTTGAAGAGAACCAAGCACATAAATCCTCATGTTCGACATGTTCTTTCCGAGACAATATTGTCACCTAAGGCTGAACACATTTCTTTTGCAGCATCTCTGGAGCTCAAACCTCGCTTCCAACAGTANCCATTTTCTATTGAAATGTTGTCAAACCCTTCTCACTATAAATAGGAAAACCTAAAGTTTGCTCATGGCTTTCAGTTTTAAAAAACTGTTTATATTAGTACTTTGAAATAAGGTAGGCCAAAACTATCAAAGTACTCAAGATTAACTCTAAGTGAATGGGGATGAAGTTCATCTTGTTTGAGCTTAACTGTTAAATACAGCTTAATCTCTAGGCCTTTCTGTGTGAAACTCCTTAAAGTAATATAATGCTATCAAATGTGTGCCACTATTTGAAGAATTATCTAAATTGCAAACATAGCATCCAAAGCCCAGATTTTTAAAGTATTTCTAGAAAAGACTTCCTTAAGGGTTTCAATATTCTTTATAAATTGTAAAATATAATAATTTGAAAGGAGATTACTGAAAAAGGAAACAAATTTTAAACTTACTACTTTTTTTTGCAAACATACCATTTCCTTTAGGTGTATTTATACCCATTCCATTTCCTTTAGGTGTATTTATGTGCATTCCTTCTTTTGGGATTGAGTTTCCTTTTAAATGGATTGTATTCAGCAAAGAATGATATTCTCTTCTTGGAAATTAATATATTTGCAACCTGTGGAGTATGAACAGAAAGGTTTCTATCAGAACTAAGTTTATTTGTCTTCTTTATAGAAAAAAGGGGATGATACAAATGCCTTGTTTCATATGGAAATTCAACAAAAAGTATGTACATATCTGAATTGACATCTATTTTCTTATGCACAATTTCCACAAAAAAAATAAATCATTGTATGTTCTTTTAAAGCATATTGGCAGAATATTATGAGTAAATAAGTTTTCTTTATAGCAGTGAGCACCTGTAATCCATTTAAGTACTATGTTTTGAATTTTTTCAAGTTTCTTTGTATATGTGTTGTTAAGATACATATTTGGTGAGCAATAGAGTATAAAAGATAGTATACAACTTTTGTAAAGATTGAATTTTATTTTCTGAGTAGCATTAAAAGGAATAGTTCATCTGAAATATTGTAATATTCAGAATGACTGATAGAATTGGAAATATCATTGATGAATGTTAAAAAAAAATGTGGTCCTAACACACTTCTTTGGGGAACTCCAGAAGTTACTTGTTTTAGATTGGATGTATTGTTATCAGTTCTAACAGCTTGAAATTGATTGGATAAATAAGAAGTAAGTAGCTTAATAAATGACTCATCAAAGCTAAATTCAATAAGTTTTTCAACAAGTTTATTATGAGGAACTGAATCAAATGCTTTTCTTATGTCAAAATTGACAGCTGTGTTGCATGATTTGGAGTTTGAATTTTCATAATTTATGTCTTGAAAAGTTACTAGATTTGTAATTGTACATCTTTTATTAATAAAACCATGTTTTTTATTGTAAAGTTCTACTTTTATAATAGGATATATATAATCAAATAAGATTCTTTTAAAAATTAAAGACATTTTTGATAGAATGCATATAGCACAATAATTTGAAGCCAATTTTGGTAAACCAGATTTTAAAATGGATGTTATATATGCTATTTTCAAAGATTTTGGCCAGATATTGGTTTTGAGTAATAAATCTGAAGAGTTCAAATAGCCACTAAAAACCATAATGTTCATGTATATTACAATCTGAATATGAAATGACTACAAAATTGAGGCAGGAAATAGTTTATTGAAAAAATATCAGGATGAAGCCAAGTTTAAACTAGAAAAACAATTGAAAGTTGATGTAAAGTAATTAGATTAACTAATTCAACATGTTTTGAAAAAACTTAAGATCAATTTAACATTTAATAAAAAACAAGACATATCATTAGATAGTCAATTTAAATGAATTTCAATGTGACTTCTTTGATAAAATATTTTTAGATTCCTCATTTTAAAATCTTTTTTATCTTTTCCATTGCATATAATTTCACATCATTTTCTTAGAAAAGCTTTTTCAACTTTTCTTTCTTCAAAAGAAAAAAAATTAGACATAAAAATATAACATACACTAAAATCCCTTAATACGTAAGCTTTATAGCAGTCCAAATTCTCCTAAAACATATAATTAAAGTATGAGGGCAACTAAAGCTTAGGTTGAATTTGCCCAAATGGAATACTCAGGATATGACAGCCTCATTTTCATTGATAAGCTTAAGAATTTTGATTAGCATTAAGTCATCATATTGTAGATTTTCAGAAAAATTGCTTCCTTTTTCTGGGATCCTGTCAAGTTTTATTTCATAACTTATTGTCATTGAGAGTTATAGGAAATTTTAGTGAATTAAGCTTGAGTTCTATGGTGGATTTCACAGTTAACTCAATGCAGTTATGTATTGATGAATCAATTTGTTCTTTCATATGATTATTATTTGTAAGTAAGGTGTTTTCCAAATCAAACAAAATATTTTATCAAATTCAAATGATGCTCTTTAATTTCTGTAGAAATATTTTGGATTTTCAAATTGATATTGGAAATAATGTTTTCTTCAAATCTTTTGGAAATAATTGAGGTCTTTAAAGCAGATTGAGCTTGTTTTTGATTTAAAAGCATAATTTGACTTTCACATAATCTAAATATGTCATCTTTATTAATCTTTATTAATCTGTCTATATAAAATCAGAAGCTTTAATAAATGTATCTGCTGAAAAGTTATTAACACCATCATTATATTATACAAATTCTGTATAAAGTCTAGGAAAGTCACTAGTTGGATGAATCTCCTATTGTGGATAGAAATTTTCATTTTTTAATTCTAACTGACATGAAGAACTTCTGTAAAATTGAAGGTATCAAATTCATTCTTACTTTGATCATTAATTTTATCTTCAGTGATGGTATAGATTAAAACATATCTAGGTGTTTGTATTGAATTACTTATTCTAAATATTCCTGATTGTTGATGTATAGGATTAGATTCCTCTAAGGTGTTTCTCATATACACCCATTTATTATTTAAAAGCCTATTCAAATACATCTATCTTCCACTAGGATTGAATGCTAATTGTGGGACAAACAGTCACAATTGTGTGACAACCAGTTTTACATTTCCAGCTGGATTAAATATTAAATTTTCATCCTTTACTAAGTCAAAATTTATTTGAACCTTGCCAGGAGGTAGGATACTATGTCTTAGCCATCTGAAAAATCTACCTTGCTGAGATAAAAAAATTGCATTAACTTATTTTCCAACTTTTAGAAGTACTATTTTATCACCATTGTTCTTGTAGAAGAATTCATTTTATACAGTGTTCAAATAAGATTCTGAATAATCAAGAATGCTGTGTAAATGGGCAACTTTTGAAAAATTTGTTAGATTTGTAGTAGAAGAATTATTATATTCCACAAATACTCTGTTAAAAAGTGAATAAACATCACTTATTGACCCATTATCTGTTGCAACAAATCATGTATTATTAAGCTTAACTATTTTAAAATTAACTTCTATATAAGCATTAAGCCCATCATAAGGTAATATATCTGTAGAATTATCAACTGTAAACTTATAATTGTTTTTATTTTGAATATTACCAGCTGTAGGAATTATAATTGGAGTCTGAAGATCAAATCTAATGTATTCATTTCTTTCTAGAATTGTTGGATTTTTGAAGTCAGTCATTTCTATATAAGTAAAAGTGAATTTAATTCAACAATAGTCTTAGATATTTTGTCCTCTTATATTGTCATATTTATGGGGTTCACTCTTGGAAAGCTTTTTAAATAACATTTTTATCTCTATTCCCTTTTATTGTTTTAAGCCAAACTCAATAATTTTAGGTTTATAAGTTACTTTCAGTGTTTTTAATGTTTTATTATTGTTTGTTACCTGTGAGTTATTTACATTTAGTCATGTCTATATAAGGAAAAAGACTTTTGTCTTCAATATTCTACAATTTTAGTGAAATAAAAATTTCAATATTCTTACTTGATTAAAAATAATGTTATTTTTTTAAGAATACTAAGTGAACATGATTATCATTTAAGTTAATAACTTGACTTTGGCTATCAGTAATGTATATTCTTATATCCATTACTTCATTTGTGTTAATTTTGGTTAAAATTTTGTGAAAGGTTGTTTTGTAAATCATTTGTCAGAAAAATAAATATTGTAGAGTCACTGAGGGAAATTTTGTGATAATTATTTCTTGATTGTATAGTTTTAATGACGTCATTATGATGTAAAGTCTTATTTTGGTTTTAGTTTATGAAAACAATTTAATGTTTGCTTGATTAGGTGCTATGCATTATTATTGCTATCAATGGTCATTTGACATTCTTAACTCTTTTTATTTTGTTGTTACTTTTTAAGTTCTGTTGTCTCTTTACTTATACTTGTTGGATTTATTACTGAATACTGCCATACCCCTTTTTGGTGTTTATTTTTGTTCTTCTGAAACTGTATGGTTTGGTGGTTGGGAAGAGTGCTCCCAAGTTTATCTAGTTGTTTGGAAAGTATTGTTTTTCTTTGATTAGTACTAAATGGATTCTAATCATACAGTTGTTTGTTCTCCTTGTTTTGGTACTCCTCCCACATGAAGGGTTGTCCCCTGTACAAGCACAGGTAGCCCAGATGTTACCCCTTGTACTATTGGATTGTTGTTTAACTTATCATTACCAACTTCTAGTCAAGCTTCCCTGAGAAATGATTGTTGAATTTTGAAAATGCAGAATGCTCCACCACTTCCTGCTTGTCCTTACAGTAAGCTAAGCAATCCTAATCAACCCACCCCATATTTCAATACCCAAAAAATGGAAATCAAGCATTTAAAGGATTCATTGTTTCAACAAGTCGCAATACAAATGGAATGTGAAAGCCACTTTGAGTCTCTGTAAGTGAAGCTCAACACTCAGCACATTGCTTTTCAATAGATGGAAAGACAGATGCTGGAATCCACATTTGCCCCAGAGCTCCAGATACAGGAATTGAAATCTACTACAACTCATGAGGATCCCTCTTCACCCAAGCCAATGTCTGAGAAATATGTTACTCATGCTGCATTAGATGAGGCACTTGATGATCTTGCTGAGAAAATTGCAAATCATTTTACTCAAATGTTGTTGTCTCAACCAGTACTTGTTACTAATTCTAGAAATGAAAGTGAACCTTCTTCACCAAAAACTATGGCAACTCTGAACTCTGCATCATTTTGTACATCCTTGAATAATTGTAACCCTACTTTTACTCAGTCTGCCATTACTAATGTATCTACACTAGCTACTGTTGCTACTCCTCAAGCCTGCCATGTTCCAGCCATACCTGCTCTGGTAACACTACTGTAGTACCTAAAATTAATGAACACATAATTGATGGGAGCCCTAACTTATGTATACTTATTGGGACTGCAACAAGTAGCTGACCATGGTATACAAATTCAATTCTTCCCCAGGAATCAAGTGGTGGACAAGAATTGTTTAGCAAGCTTTCAGTACCTCCAAAATTTACTGGGCAAATAAATGCAGTGTCCCAGTCATTTGATGAGTGGTTTTTCTTTTTTGAATTAACCATGAAACAATACTGGAAATCTCAAGAAGCTGCCATATCTCAGTTTCCATTGTACCTTAGTGGTTTGGTGTACAACCAATATATGATGCTTGATTGTACTATTAAAACAGACTATCAGATGGTTTCTTTGAAGACCATTATAGAGCTCCACATATTAAGCATCAATATAAAATGCTACTATGTGATATGGCCTTTAAGAGAGTTGATGACATCCAGAACTATATCACCCAGGTGGAATTGTTGTTTCAGTTTAACAGTCTATCTGCAGACATCTCTCAACATGATCACTTTTCTTATATCTTATGGGGTTTTCCTCCATAAATCTGAAATCATCTAGAAGTAAAATGTGATATGGAAGAAAATTTGCATGAGATTATTAGGAAGGCTATTAGTGTCATATATATGATCCACAATTCAAATCATATTGATAAAGATGTCACTGAATTAACTGGAGTCAAGATCAAATCTGAATTAAGTAAGCCCAAGTTAAAGGAAAGCAGGTTTTTCAAGAAAGAAGGAATTTGATATGGCATCTTTTCAATGTTTCTGATGTGGACAAAAGGGGCATTTGAAATCAAATTGTCATGCCACTATACAGTTAATAGCTGATGGAGAGGGATTTCTACTTGATGAAATTGAATCCCCCACTGAAAATTTAGTTGACTTGATGAATGATGAATTACCACCACCTGAGAATTTAAATTAAAAGATGCCAACTCCTGTAAAACATGCAAAGAATATCCTTGTCATCACCAGTTTAATAAGGAAGAATATTATACCTGTGGAAATAAACAGACACATAATTAATGCAACTATTGATACTGGAGCTATTGATGAATGTTGCAAAGGTTTATGTATTACTCAAGATGCTTTAGATCCTTCATTGGGTAAACTGATAGATGCTTCTGGGAAATAACATTTCCCTGATGAGAAAATTGTGTGATATTGAAATGCACATTCATAAGGAGCCATTTGAAGTCAAACTAATTGTAGTAGACACCTTGGATCACCAATTACCCTACAATCTTATAGTAGGGAACAATTTTTTTAGAATGGAATGCATGCATTATCAACTACAAAAGTAACATGATCTCTATCAAGGATCAAGAAGCAATGCAATTAGCTACTATCCCAGAAAAAGAGATATATTTTAAGTTAAATGAGCCAGTGTATCTCAAAGCAAAGCATTGGATGGGAGCTGCTGTTTTACAGACACCAACTTTAATGGAGATGTTATGGTAGCAGGACAATGAGGTAAATATTTAAGAGGAGTAATGTTCTCACCTTACTTATGCCAAGTTCAATTTGGAAAAACTTATGTAACAATTTTGAATAGTTCTAAATTTCCTGTAAAATTTGATACCTCCCAGTAGGAAATAGTTGTTGTTCCAGTTCAGATAGAAAGTGCTAACAATTCTTGTTTCTCTTTATGCACCATGATTCACAATCTTGAAGAACTGTCTAGTCCTATAAAAATACCTATGGTGAATAAAGATACCAATCCTCATCTGAATAATGAGGAGAAGTGATCATTGGTAGCAGTTTTGAAAAGTAATAATGAGGTTTTAATTACAGAACAATCAGTGTTGGGCAAGCCATTGGC
>CABFPE010000133.1:904084-916090 GCA_900660155.1 Hofstenia miamia | reverse complement strand
AGAACAATCAGTGTTGGGCAAGCCATTGGCAAGGAACATGCCATAGAAACCAAGCATGATAAACCCATTCACCTACTGGTACAATTAGTGCCAGAGAATTTAAAAACAGAATATGAGAAAATACTAAGTGACTTGATCAAAGGTGGAATTATTTAAGGAAGCAACAGTCCATATGCTGCTCTGACTGTTTTCATCAGGCAGGGAGAGAATTATCAACTATGTATTGATTTTAGAAAGTTGAATGATGTAACTATAAAAGATGCTTATCCTTTGCCAAGAATCAAATATCTACTATATGATGCCAGCAAATATAAATTCTTCACCTGTTTGGATTTATGTAAAGCATTATGGAAAGTGCTAATGAAACCATCAGATATTCCAAAGACTGCCTTAATTACTCTGTATGATCTTTACAAATGGAAATACATGGCGTTCAACCCCTGCAATGTGCCAGATACCTTTCAGTGATATGTAACTAAAATTCTTAAGACAAGACCAACATGATTGAGCCAGGAATTTCAGCATACATTGATGACATCTTGGTGGCCAGTAACACCTTTCCAGAACATCTCAATAAGTTAAAATGTACTTTAGAATTGCTGCAAAAAATTTGCCTACAAGTTAATTGCAATAATGTTTCTTAGTACAAACAAATGTAACTTTTGTTGGCAGAGTCATTGAGCATTGGAAGATATCAATAAAAGTGAATGTGAAAGATTTCCTCAAAATAAATTGAGACACCAAAAAATCAAAAGGATGTACAACTTTTAATGGAGCTTCCTTAATTACTATGGGATGTTTCTCCCTGATTTGACTGATAAAACTAAGAATATCTCATATTTTTTAAAAAATTCTACCAAATTTAAATGGACATGGAATGAACAAGATGCCCTAGAATAAATAAAATGTGAGCTGAAGAACATTCTGTCCTTAAATACACCTGACTGCAGTAAAGATTTCATAGTTAATTGTCATGCAAGCACTGTGGCAATCAGTGGAGTATTAAGCCAGGAAATCAATGGAATTGAGGGTCCCATTCACTAATTTAGTCATAAATTACAAGCAGCAGAAAGAAACTATAGAGCAATTAAGTGTGAAATGTTGGTATTAGTTGAATCCTTGCAAAAATATCAGTACTTTATTCTGGGATGCCCTTTCATAGTTCACAGTGAAAATAGTGTGTTGGCATGGCTGAAAAAGTTTTCAGGAGATAAGTCCAATATTGTAGCTTGCTGGATTGAGTATCTAAATGATTTTTCATTTTCCATCTGACATTGGCCTGGTTGATTGCATCACAATGCTGACTATAGGACAGCTTTACCTAGTTATGAGAGAAACCTCAAGAAACAGGCTGGAGAGAAGATCCCCTTTGGATTTATTCCTCATGCTGAATATGAATTGATTCTGGAAATTAATGCCAACAGGAATGGAAAAGCCATCTTGCCTATTCTGATAAGAGAAGAAATCTCTGAAGATAATCTGTCATCAACATCATGATAAAGTATTATCTGAGATAATAAAGAGGCTTAAGGATCCATTTTTTCCTACCAATCCTGTGGTAAATCATTATTTTAAAAGATATAACTGAAAACTAACTGAAATGGTATGCTCTATGCTAAGAGTCAAAACAACCAACTCACAATCCCCAAATACTTTCACCAAGATCTAGTAAGACAAGTACATGAGAGAGGGCACCTCAGGATAATTCAAATGGGAAAAACTTTTAATACTCAATATATCACTATAGGAATAAGGTCTGCAGTTATGGATGTAATTGATAATATGAAAAGTGTCTTATACACAACTCTAGTCATTTCTCTGAACAGTGGGCTGAGCTTGAGTGTTGAGTGGCTGAAAGCCTGAATGAAATAGTCCACATGGATCTAGAACAATTGTTGAAGGATGATGAAGGTTTTCAGTACCACCTAGTAATGGTGGATCACTTCACCAAATACACTTGAATTATTCTACTAAATAGTACAGTCACTGAACAAATAGCCAGGAAAATCATGAAAGAGTGGATATTGAAGTATCAACTGATATGTAAATTAGTGTTTGATCAAGGACTGCAATTTGAAAACAACTTGATGAAGGTGCTAATGAGAGAATTTGAGATCATACACGAATTTACCACAGCCTAACACGCTCAGGCAAATGGACTGGTACAATGGCTGAACAGGACTCTCATCAAATTGATTTGAGTAGCATTGTCATGCACTGCTGACAAACAATGGAGACATGTCATCAAATGCATAGAGTACTTTTACAACACCTCAGTACACTCCACAACAGGGGTTATTCCATTTAAACCTATGTTTGGGCATGAAGCTTTAACATCACTCTCTATGATGTTCCCAAGATACACTGAGAATAGCATTGAACAATATGCTTCTCACCTGGTACAGGATATGCAACAAATACATTTAACAGTGTGTCATAACACCAATCAATCAAGCATATGACAAAAGAAGACTTTCAATAAAAAATTGTATGGTGAACCCCATCAGCAGAGTGACAAAGTCTTTTCATGCTTGCCTCATGTAATTACTGATCATAATCAAGTCTGCAAATTGGCTAATGATTGGCAGGGACCTTTTACAATAGAGAAAGTGCTTGAACATAACACATACACATTAAATAATGGTAAAATGGTACATTTCCAAAGGCTCAAACAAACCATAAAAGATATAGAGAATGTAATTATTGATGATAATAGTGAATTTACCTTATTGATAATGTAGCATCTGCTACTAAGCTCTAACTCACATTGATTAATTCTTTTTGAATGTATTTCTATGTTAAGTGCAGGTAGGGATGTACTTTTACTTACTGCTTTGATTCATTAATACTTCTAGTTAACTTCAATTAACTGTATCATAATCAAACACTATTTAGGTGTGGACTGAATGCTGCAGTTTCCTTTGACTTGATATATTCCAGTTAGGCGGCTTGCATCACTGATCTCCAAATCTTCCAACAAGTAGTCACTTTCATTATCAATGGATTGTTTCCAAATCTCAGCTCAACAAAGTAGATTATGTGTAGCTTATCCTAACTCAGTGTAACCCTCAAGGCTATATGTAAATTACTTCAACAGTTTCTCTAATTGATTTCATGCTATTTATTGTTTCTAATCCAAAAGTACCTGTTGATTTTGAATTTCAAATCATCTGCCAAGATGGCTGAAAAATAATGAAAGTATTATCGCCCCTTTTCATTTTGCCAAAATGGTTTTGACAAATACTATTTGGTAAATGTTGTTTCTTAGTTGCAATATACAAAATTAATATGCTAAACATAAATTTATTTTAGTTTACAATTAACACTGTTTTTAATCATCATTGAATTCAATATTAATCTTCTCTGACTAATATCTTTTGTTTTGCTGCCTTAATTGTTGGATTATGCTAGAATAATGGTATTGATGTTTTCAAAACATATGAAAATTTAACTGATTTTGCTGAAGAGGATTTCTCTGATACTGAGTTTTATGATTTTTATGATACTCATATTAATAGTAATAAACTAGATCAAGTGCATGTATTGCTCCAGAGATGGGCTCAGGAAAACCTGAATTATGATAGTAACATTTGGGACCTTAACCTCATAACTCCATTTAGGAATGACACCCACACAAAAGCAGAAACAAAAGTCACCAGTTCCACAATCCAGCTGCAAAGTGATAAGGAGGATGGTAAGTAGGGAAGATGATACTAATGCCTCAACTAGGTGTGAGAGACATGTATCTTGCTTGATGAGGCCTATGATAGAAAGAGAGGATGGAACAAAGGTGCTGAGGAGATTCCTACTTTGTGTGGATGACATGTAGCTCCATGACTAGGAGAGGAGACCACAGTGGCAATTTCCTCACCTCACTACTACATTGGGAGACACATCTCTCCACATGTGTGAGGAGAGCTGACACAAACAACTGATAAAACAAAAACTTTTTGTAACCCTTTTAGTGCATTACAAACTGTAAATAGACTCCCAATGAGTGACTTGATAGCCCCTTTGACCTCACTTAGTTCTTCCACAGTTATTTCAACTGTCCATTCCAGGAAGGCAGAAGATTGTAGAAAAAAGAGAAGACACAAAATAAGTTAAGGTGGACATACAACACATGAAACTTAAATTGCTCTATAGATATGATACCATTTGTAATTGATGCTGAATATTGTCTGAAAATTCACACAATCATTTGTTATGATTTGAAAATGCTTGAGGGAATTAGCCAACTTTATTGGAGAAGCACCATTCATATGTCCTTTGACAAATATTTTAATATTCATAATTTATGCCAATTTCTAAATAATGGGAGTACCATATGTAGCTTTGAATGCATATATATTGACTTTCCTAACTTGTTGGTAATCTACTTCTTCAGGGTACATGAAGTGCAAGATGAAAGAATTATGGAACAGATTGAAATTGCATGTAAAATTGCCAAGGTGAAAAATATCTGACTTGTTATTGTTGTTAGGGAGGAATATGAGGATAACATCCCTGAAGCTATGAAAAGTTTATATTTTTGTATGGAGAATTATATTATATTATTTCACTCCAGCTATCTTCCTATCTCAATGTACTACACCAATATCATTTCCATAACAAAATTACTGTTCAGTGATTTGATGCTGTGTCAAAAGATACCCTCCCACTGGTTAGCCATTTATCAGAAACTGATAATTGATAACATTCTTCAATTGCAAACATTAGAATTAACAGATGTGCATACACAATATCTCTATACAGTAACAGACATGAGAGTAAGTTTTGCCTTTGCCCAGAGTACCAAGACATTGAATGAAATTCAGGAGATCTGGTCAAACATTAAAGCTGATCAAAACCCTGAGTCCAAATGGCCCACACTAACCATCAAGAGTCCTTCCTCTCAATATCATTGATCAGTAGAGAGATTATTATGAGAAATAAAATTCTCTTATGATACACAAGTTAGGAAAAGTTTTCAGCAACATTTATTTTCAGAGAGGAATGCTCTGGATATATATGTGAGAGGAGCAATTTGGATTGTAGCAATCTATTTAATGAGAGAGCCACAATTGACCCTTCCAATAAATCAGGAAAACAGAATAGCTATAGCAAAGACAGCATCCCATGAATTAGCAGTATTTGCCTCACATGGAAAGTAAAGAACTGGATGCTACATAAGTGCACACCTCCATCATCACCAGGGAAGATGAAGAGAGCTATGGATAAATTTGAAAATATTATGCCTGACCAGTGGGGCTGACCAGTATAACTGGAAAGATGTTGATAATATTGATCAGTAACTGACTAGGAATTTGTCCATCAGACATAAATATTTTTTCCAATAAGGTGAAGAAATACATGTGGGGCACAATGGCATAGACCAAGTTTGCAATTTTCCACTCAGATAATGCCCACTTAGCACCAAGAGATTAATGGAGCAACTCTCTGGATCAACACAAAGATTCTTAGAAATATTGAAAGTGAATGAAGTTCCAGATAGAATCAAGATTTTCTTTAATTTACAATGACTATCTTATCCAGAATGTGGATATGGACAGTTCACCAAATCAGCTTGCAAAGTTAAGAAAGAAGGACAAATTGTTCTGATCACTATTTTCAAACAAATCAAGAGGACACCAGAACAATTCTTCAAGGAAGAAGAATTATTGGCTACTTTGTCAGTACAACTTTCCCCAGCCATTCAAAAGCTCATTGAAAGAGTTAATTTAGAAAAATTCAGAGGACCTTTAGCACCTCCTAGGCCAATCCCTCACTGGTCCATCACAGAGAATGAGGGAATTTTGATGATAGAGCATGATTCCAAAGAATTTGTTGAGGATCTCATGATCCAACAGAGGGTTTTAGTTGAATGTAAAGAGAAAGATATCCTCACAAAAATGAAATTGTGCTTAACAGAAATGTTTACTAAAGCAGAGCTGGTCATTCTACAGTCCCCAGGGTGACAAGTAGCTCTGGATGTAGAGTGTACTACTGCTTGTGTAAAGATATTGGCTAACCAAAGAGTTGCATTTACAAGGTTTATGAAGTAGGTTCTGGGACACATTAGAAGAGGCAAGATTCAATTATCCAGTTATGATTGGAACTGCTAGTCTTCAAGCAGAATCTGGGTTTTTGGAATTAGAAAAGAACATTCACAAGGAAAACTGGCTATGCATACCTCCTCCATGTATAGAGTCTCCATTAGTACAAACCAAGTGGTGAGTAAAGAAAGGCAAGAGGAAAGTGGCAGCACATCTACCAGACAAGCTGAACTTTGTGAGTAGTGGTTCTGAGGAAAACATACTTAGTTATACTGAAGAGTACAAAGTTGTGTGTGAAAAACTGATCAAAGGAGGTAATAAAGAAAGAATCTTCATTGACGGGAAATTGACTATCCATGACATCTTTAATAATGAACCCCAATACATGAACAATTATGAAAAATTCATGAAAGAATAGCAAGTATGAACCCTCAAGTGTTAATTTTACTTCAGGCAGGAAGGGATATAATGTGGATCAACAACATTGAGACCATCATTATAACAATGCTCTGAGCTGATGTGTCTGATCCTGAGAAAATGACCTTAAATCAAGTTCAGGAATTTTGCTCACTTTTTTTGATCACACTACTAGAATGGGGTATTTGAGAGATGTTTTTGTACATTTTTACACCAATACTATAATCAGAGCCAAAGATGCACATACTTCCAACACAGATGCAATGATGACTCTAATCATAGCTCTCAAAGGATTCTGGCTGTACAAAATATTTTATGACACTTTCACCACTTGATTAAAAAACTTAAGATGAAAATTTTCCAATTAGTGCTCAAATGCCTGTGCTCCAGTTCTTTAGGTTAAGAGATGATGTTGTAACTCAGAGAGAAGTACTCTCCAATTGTTAACACAGAATTAATTTGAGCAAGGTGGCATGTAGAGTCACTTGGGGAAATTTTGTGATAATTATTTCTTGATTGTCATTATGATGTAAAGTCTTATTTTCATTTTAGTTTATGAAAAAAATTAATTTCCCCTCAATTAGGTGTTACATATTATTATTGCTCAAATTAAATTGCAAGGGAAATACATGACATGATTATTGTATGATCTTTAGTTGTAAACAAAGACAGGTAACAATTTGAATCTTATAAATTAAGCAATGATGTAGAGAATGGTTAATAGTTTTTATCTAGTTTCAACTACCATTTACCTTTTATTTTATTAACTCTCTTTTCTGATATGCAAATAACTGTGTAAGTTGCAGCAACAATTTGGGAGTACTTTCCTCAGTACTGACGTGACACATAACATCTAGAGATCCATCTAGCCCAAATTGTGGACCTTTTAGGTTATGTATATGGCTATGTATAGGGAAATAATAAACCTGTCATTTGATTTCAACAAGTACATGCACTGATAACTGAATACACTGTGATGATATTATACTGTTGGTTATCATGAATGCATGGCAACTACATGCTAGTATTTAGTGAGCTGAGAGATAACAATGAAAATGAGATGTTTATTTTTAGTGATGAAATAGATAATGAAATGTGAGATAATTAGGGTAGCAACATTCACTAAAGTTAAGCACTTCTCTTTTGGATAGCAGTTTGGCTGGAAGCCATACAAATTGGTCATATTAGATTTTACCTGAAAAGTGTTAGTTACTTGGATGAATTACCAATGTTTGTTCTAATAAATTATCTCTGTTAATTTATTGGAATCAGGGCTGTTATAATGAGATCACTATTGCTGCACCCTTCTGCCATGACAATGAGTTCTATAGTGTAATTAGAGTACCAGCCTGCAATTCTATAATATATCACTAGAATTTCCACTACCAATACTATCACTTATCAGAGAACAATGAATTAAAATGTTATCAATTCCTTTTGTTGTAGATCACCAAATTCTTTATCAAAATTTAAGCATATTTAGGCTTTAATGAAAGCAATACATTAAAATTTTTATTAATTAAATATAATGGTCACATTTTTAGCTGTGTTTTTTATTGATCTATGTCCATTTGTACAATTTTATTATTTATATATGCTGAGATATCTTTGTATTGGTAAATGTCATCAGGAAATGTAACTTTGTTGAAGTAATAGCCTCATCATTTCAATATTCAATTTTGTTGGTATTATACTCTTGAGAAATGTTGTACCAAGACTATAATATATTTATTTAATCTGAACAAGTGTAATGTGGTTGTGTGTGTGTCTAATCTTATGGGATTTACAAATTTCAGATTTACAAAAATTAGAAAGTTTACCTGTAACATAATCATAATTTGAATTTAGAAATACAAGAATTCCAGTCATATCTAATATATAAGAAGAAGTGAAATTAATTTCACTACAGAGATCCTTGGTTCTCCTTGATAAAATTAATTTTGTAATTTGTTGTAAGACTTCTTAACATCTTCTTTAGTAATAGGTTTCAATCTTACTAATTCATGAATTAAATAAACAATTTCATTATAAATTTGAGCACTGTTATTTCCAGCATTCTTAGAAGAAGTAGATAATACTAAGTGATCTATTAATTGTGAAGGGTAATTGTAGTTAAGAAAACTGTCATCATTAATTAACATTTTAAGTCTTTGATTTTACATGTAATTCCATCAAGTTTTACAAAATTGCTAAATAATCTCTTAGACTTTTCAGAGCATTCATCTTGTTTTTATTGAATTGATTTGTTGAAAGAACTATGAAGGATTGATCTACATAGTAAACTTCAAAATATATTACCTATATAATTTATCCAAATCTATAATTGTAAGTACCAACACGTTGTTTTAAACTTTAAGTAGAAAAGATTTATTTTCCCCTTGGGTAATACAATTACCCTTAAGTGGCAAGCTCTTTGTCTTCACAGATACATTGTTTTTCTTGAATCCTTTTCCTTAAATATTTCCATTTATAGATTCATTAGAGTCAACCAATTGAGTATTTTCTTTTATAAATGTTATAAAATTTCAATATTTATTTAGTTCTTTCCCATCTCTTACATATTTTCATCATGTTTATTAATAATTTTATTTTGCTGATTAATAGATTCACTATAATGTACTTACTAATCATTTGTTAAATTTGTTTTTTCTTCAAACTCTTTTATTACAAGTTCTAACTTATCATGATTCTTTTCCAATATTTTATTTCCTTTGGTTAAAATGATCTTTTTTCTACTATTGTTTTTCATAATTTCATTTATTTGTTAAATTATTTCATCTTTTTCTGAATCTTTGATTGTCTCAAGTTCATTTGGTAAAATTAAGTTATATTCATTTTTGAGCTATATTTAAATTTGTTTCAATTTCTGGAGCCTTTGTTCCTGTTTTCTAAAGAGAACTGTCATTTTCAAGAGAACTTTCATCTTCTATTTGTTGTAGATTATTAAGATTCCAGTAATTTATTGCATCTTGAAACTATTTGATTTTTTATCATTTTAGGTAATTCATTTGTTTGATCCCTTAGATTTTGCAATTGGCTACCTTCCAAATCCAAAACAAGGTTTCACACTTCCACATCATAAATTAACTGGACCATATAATCATACAGAAACAATTCAAAGACAATTTAAAACAATAGAATTAAATTGATGCTGTTTCTAGAGAACATGATATATTCTATTCTAACACCCAAAAGGGAGAGCTTGGTTCACTTAAGGTTAATGGAATTAATTCTCAGGGTAAAAGAAACTGTGATAAAAAAATTGAATAATTAAAGAAATGCTAAACCTAAAAATATTAATGAAAGATTTGACAAATTACTAGTTATAGATGCAAAACAAATGTTGAGTTTAGGAAAACATGTGAATAAAAAGACCCAAACTCAACCTTAGCTAATGAACTTCACATACCTATTAGAAGAAATTTTAGGAGAAGGTGTGTGATTGTAACTCACATAGATGAAATCTGGTGTGCTGACTTAGTTGATATGCAAAAGTTTAGTAGATGGCCTAATCATTCGACGTTAATCTCTTGTTTGCAGCTTATTCCTTTTGGGTGATGCTTGAATGGATTATTGTTCTAAAAGACTGGTTAGAGATGCATTACAACAATTTTTAAAGGTGACAGAATTCCTAAATTTCAATGAGTTGATAAAGGAAAGAGTTTTATAATAAAAATTTTCAAGAACTACATGACAAATATAGCATAAAAATGTACTCAACAGAAAGTCTTGAGAACAATTCAATTGTTGAAGGATTTAATAGGACAATTAAAAACAAAATGTGGAAGGAATTCACAAAAAAATCATGCACAATATTTAGATATACTAAAATTTTAAATGAATACAATTATACAAAACATTGCTCTATAAAAATGACTCCAATTGAAGCTCCAAAAAAGAAAAATGAAGATGAAGTTTAGAGCAATTTGTACAATAAGGATGAATTTGACATTGCTAAGCCTTTGGAAAACAAAGTTTAAAGTAGGTGACAAAATTAGAATAAGCAAACTTAAAATGACAGTTTTTGATAAAAGTTATACACAGAATTGGACTGAGGAAATATTTGTTATTGATAAAATAAAATTAACAGACCCTATAACATGCAAATTGAAGGATTTAGCTAATGATGAAACACAAGGATCATTTTAAGAATAAGAATTACAAAAACTGATCAGGATATTTTTACAATTGAAAAAATATTGAGGAAATGGAATGGAATGGTATTTGTTAAGTGTCCAGGATATCCTAATAAATTTAATAGTTTGATTAATAATCCTTTATGATTGTTTTGATAGTACTTTGTTTCATTATTTGAATATTCTTAAAAAGCTGTTGTTTGATCCTGTTTTTAAAACTTTCAGTAAAATGCCAGTACTTTTCTTTATACATAGCATCAATATTATGCATTTTCTTTCTTGAATAGAGTTTTATTTTAATTTTATCATTCATTTTTTTGCAAATGTTTCAATTTCCTGATGTTTTCATCTTCTAATATTTTCTTCCTTTTCCATTTCACATTTATACATTATTAGCTTTTGTTTTGAAGTTTTTTTATTGTGTTGTACATTTAAAAGATTCTCTTGATATATATATATATATATATATATATATATTTGCAAAATCCTTGATATATTCTTTTCAAACAAAGAAATTTTAGTTTACATTTACTTTTCATTAAACATTTATTTACTTGATGCTCTTTTGAACTGAAATGCCAAGTAAGCCTTATTTCCTGACTACAAGTTGATCCAATGTAAATTTTATTAGAATTTTCAAATTCTAACTTATATATCTTTCCTTCTCTGTAGTCACTATTAAATTTAGTATTAAATAACTCAAAATTTGCCATTAGATGATTTTTAAATTCTTGATGTATATGTGAATGGCTAGTAAATGTAAAATCATTATTTAATTAAATGTATTCATTATGTATTTTTTCTATTATAAATTCAATAGTATTAAATATCTGTTGCTTTTTCAAATTATTGGTAGCCATTACAGGTATACTTCACACATTTTATTTGTTTCAATTCCGTTATTATATTTAAATTTTACATTTAAGGGATAGTCTGGATTCATCTTTTTTCACCTGTTGAGGGGGCAATGAAGTTTCTCTTTCTTTTTTATAACTGGTTTACAGCATTCTTTTGTTAGAAAACATATACTTTGAAACAAGGGTTTTATCTCTTTAAATTTACCTTCAATTTTGTTTGTTTGTAATAATGATTTCAAAATATTGCAAGTTTTTTTAACATACCTACCAGTTTTTTCTTTGTAATTCAATATTAGTTTGCTTAATTACAGTTGTATTGTAACATCCTCCACCTGGCCTATTTGCACTGCGTATTATTGTTGATAACTATCACTCAGCAAATCGCGGGTGAGGAGTTACTAAGTTATTGAACCGCCAAACTTTTCCTTCATAGTTAACTAATTAAGTTAATTGAACATTGATTATCACTGTTTAGGTGACGGGGCCGTGTGACGTTTCCTCTTCAGTTCTTCTGTGGGCTACTGCCCGAAGCCAATCTCCACAACACAGTTCCCCTCCTTC
>CABFPE010000133.1:771240-782189 GCA_900660155.1 Hofstenia miamia | reverse complement strand
ACATGATACTTTCTCCCCATCTTTTGTTTGTAAATTTTTTAGCAAAATATGCATGGTATATTTGCTCCCATTATGCATAAAAATCAGGGTAAGTTGTGGACTGTGATTTAAAATATTACAATTGTTATGTGCCACACCTCTAATTTTTCCAGTGAAATGACAATGGTCAATGTCTTTTACATCATCATGAGCAAACATGTTTTTACAAAATATACATCTTGTCACTGATGACAACATGACTCTCTGCTGCTCCTCTGATATTATCAGTTCATGATGGTGTTGCTTCATCTCATAGGATTGTCTTGCCAATTTGAGTAAATGATCAAATGCTTCTTTCATACAATTCTCACCAGATATTACTTTACAAGATAATAATTTGTCCATGCTTCTTGTCACCACACAGACACCAGATGGAATTTGTTCAACATCTTGTGTTGTGTAACTTGTAGATGGGTTGGCTGAACACTGTGTACCTTTCTGGAAATTGCTTCAATATCCAGACTCCCAACAGTAGGGGCATAGTTTTGAGTGGCATGTGCTTTAAATTTAATCTTATCTTCAGGATCTGGAAATGTGATTGATGGTTCTGGTACTCCATTGCTTCTCCAATTTTCTTTTGTTGTAAAGCCTGATAAACATTTTGGGTAAAAAAAATCAAGATTTCTATTTTTAAAAAATCAGAGACATGCAATCAAATTTGTAATGGCTCTTTCACTTTCTTCTATTAACAATAAATTGACTGACTTCTGATGATGGCATGGAGACATATATGCTGGCACAAGACATTACTCATTTAGAGAGTATACATTGACATTTATTGAATTCCACATTTCAAAAATGGATATGTCATTAATTGACAATGGGAATGTAAATCTGAAATATTTTAACTCAGGAAGAAATTTTTTCATTCATGTTATTTGACATTGATCTTTAATTTCAGGGTGGAGACATACTAATACAGAATATATGAAACACAAGTTGGATTGACTGGTTTTCAGATTTGTGAGGAAATGATTTTTTCTAAGGTAGTCAGGCAATGGAATGTATGATCCTCCACACAATGGTCGATATTTGGACACTTAGCCCAACTATATTTATGTTTTTTTAGAATAAATCCACTCCCATTCATGGCAAAAATACAAATATAACTAACTGGAAATTTCGTCAAATTGGGTGTAGAAATTTGTTTCACTTAGACCTGATCTAAACACTGACACAGGGCCTGATGTTTGGTGAAGAATAACAATCTTTTCTTCTTCATTTTCCACAGGTTTAACCATCTCAATTTCATGTGTTAAATAAATTTTCACACTATAGTGTGTGGAAACCTCATTCGAAATTATTTGGCATATTGCATCATAATGACTGGAGAAGGCCTCATATATATCAATTGAGTTAAGGTTATTTGAAAGATAACTTGCAAATGCTCCTCTACATGCATTTTCCGATTTATGTATGGTGTATTCATGGTTATTATTTAAAACTGGACTTGTTGAAATCTCGTTTGTGTGTTGCTTATCAAGATGCTCTGCCTTGATTCCAAAGTAGGTTTTGCAATAGAGGCAAACATTAACTACCATATGTCTATGCCTTGATCATAAATGAGACCTTACTTTTTGTGGGGAGGGGTTATTATAATGAGACAAACCGCAAAAATACTGCAACTTTGTGTTTGGTATAAATAGACTGTTTACTAGTAAAGTGGGAAAATATTGAGTGAAACAAATTTTTTAAAAACATGGATAGAATCATTTAGATTTTAACATAAAACACAAATCGTTTTTTTTCAAATATTGAATAATTTGTTTTTGACACACATTGAATTTTAAAATATATAAACCAGAAAGAGAAAAATATGCATAAACACATAATCACCTTCAAAAAACCAGGGTGTTAGATAAAAAATGACAGAGTAATGTAAAAATAGATATTAATGCATGCACATGTAATATTAAACACTAATCTAGATATAGCTATTTAATAATGATAACTCTCTCTTCCTGTAAAAACGCCAATTACATTTAATATGTGTATTAAGGAAACAACTAATGTCTAATGGAGCATGCAAGACACTTTTTAAAAAATAATTATGCAATTATAAAAATATGTAGAGAGAGAGAGAGATGAGAATCTTATAGCATGTTAACTTAATTAAACTGCAAATGAGGAGACATGCAATGTTCTATAATAAATGAAAAGTATAAATTGACATTTTAGCAAATAAATTGAGTATTCACCCAAAATGGAAATTATTTAAAATAGATTGTGGATTGAAAACATTTATAAAACGCATATTCAGTAAAAAATCAAATGATACACACGCATGTTTATATTAAATTACATTTTAACAAATAAACAAGTGTTAACATTATGTAAGAGTATGGATTTAGAATGCCAAAAATAATAAAACACACACCTGTGTAATTTCAAAGATTTGTTCTTGTATCAACAATAAAATTTGAAGAATACATCTGCAAAGTTTTAAAATGTCATTAATTAAAAATCAGTAATTGTTTTCAATGAAATTGCAAATGTGTTTTATTTTTTTTTAAAATTGTACTGTCATGCTATGATAACAAATGTTATCTTGTTAATACCATAGAAACACTGCCATATGGACATAAAGGCAATTTTGTACATATGTGTGTTTATAATGTTAAAACCTTTTGTTTAGATATTGAAACAACTAATAATTCGCCATCTACCAGTTCTACACTAATTGATGATGGAGTAAAACGCCTATGCCTAGGTACATAGAAATTTATATTGTATGTGTTATTAACTAATGTTTTTAGATTCTAATACCTAGTAATAATTCCCATTCATTCTCTCTTCCACATTGTACCTGCTTCAAGTCTTTGTATATGGTAATATATTTTTAAAAAATTAAATAATTTTAAGTTTTACATTTAGATATTTCCAATGTTTTATCTCTGTTTTTGTTGATGGTTTATCCATGCATCCTGTTTACATAATTGCTCCCTCCACCATGTTCAATGCGAATTTGTTAAATTTCCATACATATGTTTTTGTCAAGAGTGTTACAAATTAATGTTTTTGTCTTAGATAATTTGGTGCTGCTTGTCAAGAAGAAAACCTATTCACTCCAGTGCTTCCCATGTTTAATTTATCTTGCAAATGGTAAATATATTTTAATTGACTGATTATTTGTATATAATTTAGTTTCTACACTCTGCTGAATGTTTGTTCATCAACTGAAAAAAATCATATTCTCCCCAGTGCTCCCTCTATGTGTAATTTATTTTAAAACAGTATAATTGAAATTAATTGTGAATGCATAACTCTTATACTGCACTTAGATATATTTTGTTGGGCATTTTGTGATTCTTGACTCTCCCATCAGATGAACAATCCTTATTGAAAATTATCTGTGCATGGGAAACAAAGACAATGGTTGACAACAATATATGAATTTACATCAACATTGGTGATGATAAACTAGTACAATAGACAAATTTAATAGTGTAATTTACCATCATTATAAGTGGAATGTCTATAATATACATGTATTTTGTCTTGTTTTTAAAAATGTGGGCTTTACCATGCTCACTTAAATATCTGGTTTTATATTTTGGAAATTGATGAAATTTGTTTTTAACATGTAAACTAGACAATGTCTATAAAATTCTAAGTTTTTATTATTATCAAATCTCTTTTTGTTTAAAATTATTCCAGATGTATTAAAGAAATAGTTTAAAACTAGATTTGTTTTTAATGCCTACACTAGTCATTACATTTTTACTAGTGTCTAAGCATTTTTTATTACAATAAATTGCGATCTTTTTGTTTAACTAAATGTTTAATATTTTCCATTTGTATTAACAAAACATCTTCAAATAGATTGTTTGCTTAGAAACAGAATGTTATTTTTGTAAGTGAAATATTGTGTTTTGAAAACAAAATGTAGACTTTTTTGTAAGTTTTCCCAAATTACACTGTAAACATTGTAAGTGAAAGCTTTTTGAAATTTTGGAAAATTGATCAATTTGTTTGTTATATTTTCAGATGAGTCAAGATTTGAGCCATACTTATCTAAAAGAATTTCAATAAAAAGATGAACTGGGCAGAAGTTCAGATTATTGCCTCAATTTACTCAAGACACCATGAAGTATAGTGGGAAGTTTTTAATGGGATGAGGTTCATTATGGAAGAGTAGCCTTTGCAAAATTGTTCACATTATTGGTACTCTCTGAAGCTCTCAATATGCTCACATTTTCAAAAAAGAACTCTTGCCCCTCCTTACAAGTGATTCAATATATCAGCAGGATGGTGCTCCAAAAGAAATGAAAAATTTCTTACATACTAATATGGTTGCTATCCTTGCAGACTAGCTTGGACAATCTCCACATGTTAACATTATCAAAAATATGTGGAAAGAGGTCAAATATCAAATTTGACAGCATCCTCAATTGCTTGACTAAAATAAAAAATTTGTCATAACAAACTTTGTCAATATTGTATTGAAAAGCTTTCTGGGTGCAGTCCTGAGGTAATCTTTTTACCTAATTCTGGAAAAGAAAAGAGAGAGATAGTTAATGAAATCCACAAAATCTATTTGCAGATCAAATTGTAATAGCTCTGGAATCTTTGTGGTTTTTGGTGTCCTTTCCCATGGGAAAATGTTTTCACCTAATTGGCATGCATCTCCTAGGTGCTTGGTGATATCTTCTTGTGTTGTTATCATTATGATTACAAATCTAATGTTTGGCACTCTTGCCATTCTTGTTGTATCATCTACTTTCTTTTCTAACGTCTTAGTATATTCTTTCTGTTTTAGTATGTGTATAATTGTGAGATTCTCTGCATCAATGTTTATTTTGGGTATTTCGTTGATTTTGTCTTTGTAGGCCTTTATTGCTTGTGTTGTATCTAGTGTAAATGCATCATCAAATACGACTTGAACCATACTGCGCATGTATGGCCTTTCTAATGTTTCATTCATCTCTTGTGGATAGCTAATAATGACATTTACTTTCAGTCTGTTGTTGGCATTGAGCACAATTGGTAGGTATTATCCTTCGACTCTCACGACTTTTTGTATATGTGTTTTTGTTTCCAGGGACAGCTTTGCAAATGCATTATAATGCATCTTTGATGTTTCCATAAAATAAGGATGTAAAGTTTCTCCATTGATTTTCAACATTCGTTTTTCTCTCTCTTTCAATCTAACCATTCTTTCTGACATTGTTTCTGAGGAGGTGTGTAGCTGAGTAATCCTTTATGGTGGTTTACTGGTGCTTGGTTCATGGGTCCAAAGGCTGTGAATCTGTGCTGATATTTTTTACTGCTTTGCACTTGAATCTGCTTTGTGGACTTTGGGAGGGAAAGTTGTGCTGTGCACCAGTTTTCTGCATGCTCTTGATTTGGTGGTGCAGATCACTGGTGGGAGAGGCTTTTTGTCCATTGGGCACAGAGACCCCAGAATTGTTCCCTGTGATGTATCCAGACCACTACTAAACACTGCTCGATTAGCTCAACATCATATTAAATAATCATTAATGAAGAACAAAATAAGAATTCTAAGTAAAATTCTTTATCAAACTTCTTACAGGGTCTTAATCTATTTATAGTATTTCCAAAAGAAGTACCTGTTGATTCAAATTTAATTTTCTTCTATTTTCCTAAATGCAGTTAATAAATTTATATCCCATGTGTCAGGGTCATATATAGGTTTATTTCTTGCTGTCCTCTATGGTAGTGCTCTTCGGCTCAGGTCATCATTTCTGATCTCTGCTGTGTACTCTTCATCAAATTCTTCTTCATGTACACTGTCTAAATCATACATATCATATATAATTTCATTGCCATCAGCATATTTTGAATTTGGCATTGTCATCTATCTTTGTTTCCTTGATATCTGCTGTTGCTCTCTTCAGGTTTTGAAAATGTAATAGTCTATTGTTGTCTTGCATGTATTCATTGTTCAGTAGTGTTTGTGTTATCGTGTGGGGGCCAGACCATACTGTTTTCAACTTCTGGACTTGGTTTGTGTCTTTTGTTTAATCAGTGTGAACATGTATACTTTATTGCCTACCTTGTGTGCATGACCATAGATTTTTTTATTATAATTATGTTGCTGTCTCACTGCCAATTTTTTTATATTGTGACACATTGTTTCGTGAATTCCTGTGATCTGGTTTCTTAATTGTTGTATGTATGCATTGTCCAATTTCCCACTGCAGTTGGTATACTGCATCAAGAGCAGGGTTGCTGCCTCCCTTCCAAACATAGCTTTGAACGGTAATATTCCAGTTGTTGCATGTACTGAGGTATTGTAATAGTATTTAATCATTTCAATAACCTCTCTCCATCTACTTCCTCCTATTTGTGTTGTTGCTACTCTGATTAGCTTAATTAATATTTGATTGAGACGTTCCACTGCTCTGTTGGCCTGTGGATGATAGGCAGTTGTTCATTTGCTTGTGATTTCTAGGAGCTTTGCCATCTCTTGGAAAAGTCCACTTTTGAATTGAGGCCCTTTATCTGTTATGATCATTTCCATCAGTCCCAATCTCAGTATCCACTCTTTTAAGACTAGCTCAGCTGTGGTTTCCACTGTGGTGTTTTGCATCAGGACCATTCTTGCATATTTGGTAAAGTTGTCAACCATTACTAGTAGGTACTGATAACCTTTGGCATCCTTCAATAGCATCTCCAAATCTATATGGACTATTTCATTGGGTTGAGTGGCGATAATTTTTTCTAGCAGTGCTCACTGTGTTGGGAAGTGCTGATTGTTGTTGAGAAGGCATGTCATGCATGCACTTGTTGATAATATCTTCCACGACTTTCCTGACGGCTGTTGTTATGAATCATGCATTAAACGTTTTCTCCATGTGTTATTTCTAGGTGACCCTTCTCGTGTATCTTCCATATCAGTTCCCTCTTGAAATAGTCAGTTATTGCGATTTGGTTTTTTCCAGCTACTATGTATAAAAGTCCATTCCGGTTAATCTTCCACTTGTAATATTCATAATATCCTGCTGTTATTTTAGATAGTGTAGTTTGTGGCTCTCTAATCTTCTTTAAGATCTCACCTAGGATTACATCCTCTTTCTGTTTATCCACTATCTCTTGTTCCATTATTTCCTCTCTTATGAGTATTGGTAGTACCGCTTGACCTTTTTTGTCCACATTTATCTCTGGTAAGTCCTCGTATTCAGTGTGTGGCAGGAACTGAAATTGCTTCTTTTCTCCCTCTGTTTTCACTGCGTCTCTTTGGTATTCTGGGAGTGATGTCCAGAAATCCACATTGTTGTGTAATGTGCCTTTCCTATGTTTGATTGTAAATGTGAATTCACTTAGGTATTCAATCCACCGGGATATTATTCCAGACTTATCTCCCAAGAACTTCTTCAGCCAGGCCAATCCACTGTTGTCTGTTCATACTCTGAATTCCCTTCCTATGAGAAAATGTCGAAGCTTCTTGATGCTCTCAATCAATGCAAGCATTTCTACCTTGGTGGAGCCGTAGTTCTCTTCGCCTGCCCTCAGCTTGCAGCTGAAGAACTGAATGGGTACTTCTTTCCCGTTTCTCATTTGTCCCAATGTTGCTCCAATTGCTACCTTACTTGCATTGCAATCTAGTATGAATTTCTTATTGTAATCTAGTATATTAAGGGAAGGTAATTTAGCGAGTTCCTCTTGATGTTGTCGAGTTCCTCTTGTTCTTTCCACATCCATACAAATGGTACTGACTTTCTCATCAATCAGGTCATCTTCACTGTTTTTCCAGCTATATTTGGAATAAAGGTTCCATAATAATTGAAGAATCCCATAATTTGCTGTATATCTTTTTTGTTGTTTGGTTTTTCTATCTTTTGGATCATCTCTCTGGCTTTGTCCTTCATGCATATTCTACTTTTCTCTATTGTTCTTCCAAGGAACACTATTTTCTCTTTCAGGATATCACACTTATTTCCATTGATCCAGACTCCTGTGTTTTCTAAAATCATTAGTGTCCTCACCAATTTTCCAGGTGTTCTTGGACTGTATCACTTGTGACTATGATGTCATCTATATAGGCGTTGACTCCTTCTTCCATTCTGTGTGTCTTATTTTTCAATACTTTCGTTATATACCTCTGAAACATTGCTGGTGCATTACAAAGTCTGAACGCCATATATATCCATTCATACAGCCCATATGGGGTTATGAATGCTGTCTTCTCAATGTCATCTTCCTCCATCTTCACTTGCCAATAGGCCTTGCATAAATCCAAAGTTTTAAAATATTTATGTTTACTGGCTTCATAGAGCATGTCCTCTATCTGTGGTAGGGGGTACAAATCCTTCTTTGTCACTTCATTTAATTTACAAAAGTCGATACATAAACAGTACTTATTTCCCTGTTTTATGAACATGGTTGGTGCTGCGTATGGGCTCTCTCTTGACCAGATGATCTTATTGTCGATTAGTTCTTCTAGAATCCAATTGTATTCTTCTTTCAGCTGCTCATGCACCCTTCTGACTGGTAGTTTGATTGGTTTGTCTGTTGTTGTTACGATTTTGTGCTTTTTGGCTACTGCCTGACCAACTCTTATCTCTCTGTAGTTGAATATACATTTATGTTTCTCTAAGAGTGTCCTTAGTTGCATGATGTCTTGTTCTTCTAGATGTTGATAATCCTCATCATTTATTTCAGGTATCCTGTGTTTGTCTTCCTCTTCTGCTTTCGTCCCAATGCCCTTGAGTCAGCTTTTGGGAGTACTCACAACTTTGATGGTGTTTGTCCACTCATCCTCAAGTCAGCCATGTGGAGTACTATCCACTTTCCTTTGCAAGTCCTTGAATCAACCATGCAAATTTCTCGCTCCATCATAGTCTTCCATTGCCTTCCAAATGAGTCTGATATTGGTTTTAATGTATTTTCCATATTTTCCTATCTGAGATCTTTTCAGATTCACATTTTGGTTCATAGCATTGAGAATTGGTATCCTTCCTTTTCTGTGTTTTATTGCACAGACACTAGACAGCATTGAAACTTGTTTGGTATTAATGCCTTTGTTGTTGTATAGCATTATATCAACTGTTATATTGTCTTCTGTCTTGATTGTGTGCATTTTCCACTGATGCAGCTGTAGATGGATGTCTTCTTGCAGTTGACATGTAACTGTTCTCTGCTTTTCCTGTTCCTCCTCAATTTCCATCTCCTCTTCTTTTACTTTTATCGTTTTGTTCACATAGTTAATGACACAACCATTTTTTGTCAGAAAATCGTTTCCTAATATAACTTCATATGGTAATGCATTGTTGTGTGTATCTACTACTACTAGAGGTTGTTCAAACATTGTGTTCACGATTCTCATTTGTGCAATGTTTATCATTCCTTTTGTGTCAATGTAATCCCCTGAAGCGTTAATTAATCTCTTGTTACAATTCTTCATGTCTTCTCATTGGAATCCCAGCTTTGTAGCACATTCATCAGTAATTATAGATGTTGGTGCTCCAGTATCAATTAATGCTTTTGTCATCACTCTGTTAATGGCTATTGTTATCATATTCATCATGTCAAGGTTTGTTAGGATCATTATCTGCATGGTTGTTATGAGTCAGCGCTCTACTTAGTTTTCTGAGTCCTCTTATGTGGGTGCTGCTTCATTGATTTCATCTTCCGTCTGTAATACATTCTCTTCATCATAGTAGGCTTCCTCATCTCCAATGACGTTTATTTGTTTTTTGCAATCTGGTTTTTTTGTGTCCTTTTTGTCAGCAACCATAGCATTTAACATCTTTCTCTTTTACTTTCCTCGTCTTACCATCTCTTCCCTTTACTTTTATTATTTTTTCTTGTTTTACTTCGGGATAGGTTTTATTGGGGGTGCTTGGCTTGAGATTGCGTCTCCATGTTGGTGCATCTTGGTGCCATGCGGCTTTCTCGTATATTTGGGTATTGTTTTCAATAGTAGCTTGTATATCAACAGCTTTCCTGATCATTCTTTCCAACTTGTTGTTGACGTTGCATTTAATTTCAAACTGCGTTTTGATGCTTTCAGGCATCCCCTTACAGATGTGCAAGAACAAGTCGTATTTAGAGTAACTGTTTCCTCTCAAGCTAAGCATTAGTAGCCGCTCGACTTGTTGCATGTAATTCCAGATGTCATCAGTTTTTTTCATTTTCATAGCATTCAAAATGATTCAGTACTGATTTTTGAAGCTTTCATTCTCATAGTAATTGATGAAGTCTCCAATTAGTAGTTGATAATCGCTCTTTGTCTCTGCGTCCAAGAGCAAGTAGTGTTGGGATGCTGCTCCAGTTAGATATAATGGGAGTCTTGCCACTGCTGCCTGCTGGCTCACTTTCCATTCCGCCATTGTCAGTTTGAACATCTGCAGCCATTTGGCAAATGTAGGATTGTAGCCATCTACTTTCCTGTTGAATTTGGGTAGTGTCGCTTTACATGGTATTGTGTCATTGGCTGTTAATTGCGGTAAAATCAAGTTCTTGTATTTCAGCTTTTTGTGACTTGTTTGCATATCCTCCTCTTGCAGTTGTGTGGTCACTGCTTTTGTGATTTCGTTTATTATTTTCTGTTTTTCAAGATCAGAATCTTCATCTGATTCTTCAAATGTTACCTCCTTGTGGGTTGGCATGTGTGGTGCTTGTAACTTGCTCTCCTTTCTGGCATGGAATTCGATTTTGTGAGATTGCATGTTATTTCTATTTTCCTCTTCCATTAATCATAGCAGTCTCAATTTATCTTTGAGTTGTTCCAGTTCTCCTGCCTGTAGGTCATTGTCCTTGATTAGTTGTCTATTTGTTCTCTCCAGTTCTTGATTTTTCTCTTGCCATCGCAGGTTCTCTTCTAGAAACCTTTTGTTGGACTCTGACAGTTGGTGAGTAAGGATTTTAATTTCATTTTGAAATAGCTGATTTTGTTCTTCTAACTGCATTTCCATGTTCACTCTGATTTTGCTCAGTATTGATTC
>CABFPE010000133.1:731658-741924 GCA_900660155.1 Hofstenia miamia | reverse complement strand
GGAAGCTACAATTTAACTCGTATGAATGAGATGATTAATGCACTACGCTTGGCAAATGCTCCTTTCTCAGAACCTACCTTTGGAAATTTTAATATTTCTTTATGGGTTTCGTATTATTAAATTTAAACAAAAAATGTTGCATAAAAATGTACTACTAAAGGCAATTTTAAAATCAAGCAGGGAAGCCACAGTTTTTGCTCATTAACAATGCCGGAAAGACATTAAACCCACATGCTAAGCTGCTATAATAGTCTACCTTTGGAAATTCGAATTTTCTCTTAGAGGACTTTCTAGGAATAATTTACATGTATTAAGATAGGCATAATTTTTCGCCATCTTGCGGTTGAATTGTATTTTAGATTTCATTCTCGAGTGCACTAATTTCTTCATATGAGTGGACCTCGGATGACTATGCATGGAGACAACTCTCTGTGCATGAATCTGAGGAGCATAGAGTGCCTTTTGCCCAACTGTCTAACATAACCTCGCCCCGTGTTGACTTGTAATCCCCTCCTAGTCCCAGTCCTTCTTCCCATAACTCCACTAGTGTTAGGTCCCGCAAAGCTGAGGAACATAAAGCTAAGACGTCTAAGGTTAGAGATGAAATCCTACATCTGTATTTTATTGCTACTCAGAAAGCAGTCTGTTTAGTCAGAGATAATATATCAGAACCTAACAAAGAATAGGTTGCAATGAACGTTTAACATGAAGTATCTAACCTGTTCAGCTGACTTGATCCCCTTTGTCATAGACGCAGAGCATAGGCCTCAGATCAATGCTATTATTTGTTACAATTCTAAGATGTTAGCAGGCATGGCGCGACCTTACTGGCGAAGTACTGTTTACACTATGTTTGATGAGGACTTCAACTTGTCTCACCTGTGCCAGTTTCTAAACAGTAAAGAAAAGATCAAGAAATTTTGACAACCTGCTAGTTGTCTACTTTTTTCATGTCAATGAGGTTAACCACCCCCAAATCATGGAAAAGATTGAAATAGCCTATCAACTCACCAAGGTGGAGAAGATATGCTTAGTAATGTTCTTAAAAGAAGAGTACCAGGGTACCATCCCAGACAAATTTGAAAGTTTACACTTTCACATGGAGAATTTCACCATTCTGTACAGCAGCTCCTACCAGCCTACAAGTATGTATAACACCCACATAATTTCGGCTACCAAAATCATCTACATGGACCTGCTCTTATGCAAGAAAATTCTGACACACCTTCTCACAGTTGATACTCATCTGATAATCAATATTTGCATCCAGGCTCAATCACTCAAGTTGATCAACATCAGCTCGCCTGGCCTCTGCTCTGATGTCTCCGATCTCCATGTCAGTTTTGCATTCTCGCAAAGTGCTGCTACCCTGCAAGAAATTGATCACAGCCTGGAGACACAATGGCCTACCATCAACATTCCGAGCCCCACGTCACAATATCATCAATCTGTCGAGAAAATGCTTGCTGAGCTACGTCTGTTCCATGACATGCAAGATCGTCAGAACTTCTTGGAAAAGATGTTCTCAGAAAAATTTGCTCCGCCAATCCAATCCCATGGAGCCATGTGGGTTCTCGCCACTTTTCTTACAGTTGATGCTCATCTTCAGCTACCCATGGATAAACCCACAAGAGAGAAACTCGCAAACCAGTGTTCTCATGAACTCGCCATTGGTCCTGCTGCCTGGAAAGTTAAGAATTGGTTGCTATTATCGCCCTCAAGGGCCTTTTTCTTTATGAGCGTTTTTACAATACCTTCACTCAGAGGTTGAACATGTTGTGACAAAACTGTCCTATTAGTTCGAGGCTACCAGAGCTCAAATATTTCAGATTACACAGTCACTCAATGGGAGGCATTAATGCAGGTCACCAGGCGGCCCTGCTATGCAGAAGTTTCATCCTGGGATGATATATTGGCCAAAGAAATGATCAAAGAAGCCCAAAAGTTGTTGTGTGGTCCTACAGTGCAACTGTTACCACAGCCTTAACCGTGCAATGGGGGCATGTAGAGTCACTTGGGGCCTCTCTTTTATTTTATTTTGATTTTAGGCACTATCAAATTAATTCAGTGCTATTTAGTTAAATGAATTGTTAATTTGTAATCTTTTCAAACTTAAGTTTCAAACTTAGTGATTGTCCTCTCAAGCTTTAGAATTACGTGAAATTGCTCAGTTAATTTGTGAGGGAAACCAACTTTTGTAAAAAACGGTAAATATTTACCTTCTTTTGTTATAAATAGGGAACTCAATTGTAAGCAAACGTCAAATAAATTTTGTTCTCACTGGATACCATTTGGTTTTCTATTATATTATAGTTTACTAACCATTTTAGCTCTGGTATGAATTTTATAATAATGAAATTGTAAGATCTGGTGATAAAGTGGGAGGAACTCTGCTGTGCCTGGGGCGATAACTCGCTCCTTGACAGATGTGAGCCCATATTGTGGTCGCTTTAGGCTATGTATAGGCATAGGAAATATAAAAACTACAACATCTGTCAATCGAACATGCACAAATTATGACACAAAGTGAATATACTATGCTGTTGGCGTACATGAATACATGGTAACTACACGTTATTTAATATCTTATTACATGAGCTGAGATGACAAACCCTGAGATAAATTATTTGTGTTGAGCTAGAAATTACAATTTGAGACACACAATTAGCACCTTGGATTTGTAAGGATGGATTCTAATGGCTTGGCTTTGGCTAGATGCCGTGTGAATTGGTCGCTACTTTAACCATCTTGGAATTACTTTTTTTACAATGAAATTGGCGAATTACTGATCTTCATTTGTTTTGTTAGAGCACGGGATGCTCTTGGCGATGGTAATCTTCTGCAACCTTCATACCACTTGAGCTGCTAGATGCACCCCGCGATTCTACAATAAAACAACCAACTGCATGTTACATGTTTATCGAGTTTTTTACATGTTCACCTTATTTTGTTATGACATTTGCGTAGCTACATACATTGCTATAGTTTTCTGCTCTATAACTTTAATGCGTAAATACAATTGACACATTTGTTATTCATAGTTGATGATGATCTTCCCTCATCAGATATGATTTCCAATTGTTGAATTTGTAAACTCCGTGATGCATTTGCCATTTTAAACGTGCAAATGTTTGTAATGTAGAATCTTGACAACCTTCCAACTAGTAAACTTAAGTGTAATTTAGGAGCTTCTTCGAATATTTCCTATTGTTACCGAGTAAGGTAGGTGACAGATTCCAAATTCCATCTCTATTCTTTTGTTCTTAATTGTAGTTACTTAACTTTTAGTATAATATCTAATCAACAGCTACAACTGACACTAGAAGTAACAACATTAATTTAGATTCAAGACAGGAGATGGTTGTGGTACAAAGTACAGGGTTATGCACCTGACCTGAGGCACAACACAAAGAGAAATTGAAGAACTATGATGTAACTATAATCTCCAACGAACACTGTTGCATCAAAAGAAACACCAATTGCCGCCACGAGGACTCAGTGCATGAAATGTTGTGTGATAATGAAATTGTGACAGTGTGTGAATAACCTATTAATTTAGTGCATAGATTGTTCTTGTTATTAATGATGTTGTAAAATAAAGGAGATTTGCAACCTGAATGCATTAGCTTATTATCATGCCTTACATTTAATAAACCTACAGATAAATATATATATGCTAAGACCCTATCATACATGTGAACAATCAAAGCGGTCAGCATAAACAGAGGAATTAGGTNAATAACCTATTAATTTAGTGCGTTGATTGTTCTTGTTATTAATGATGTTGTAAAATAAATATATATATGCTAAGACCCTATCATACATGTGAACAATCAAAGCGGTCAGCATAAACAGAGGAATTAGGTCCGTAGATCGACTATGAATGAAATACAATGTAATACCATTGACAAACTTCCAATACAAACAAAATGTAAATTCTCCTACGAGGGCTAATGTAAATATAGTAAGATAATAAAGTGAACAACGACCAATAGGAAAGCTATAACGAATAAAAATCCCTATCATTACACCTAACTTATGAGCACATCGGGCAGACCAACAGCTACCAGCCACAGCACAGCCTTGCCGTTTTTTCAATATCCTTAGGCTCCATTGGTACTTGCCAATAGGCTTTGCATAAGTCAATACACGTAAAGTATTTATTTTTTGTTGCTTCTTAAATCATGTCATCTATTCGTGGTAACAGATAAGCATCTTTTTTGGTTACGTCGTTTAATTTTCTGAAATCTATACAAAGCCTATACTTCTCACCCTGTTTTACAAACACTGTCGGTGACGTGTAAGGACTTTCGCTTGGCCTTATAATTTTATTATCAATGAGTTCATTCAAAATTGTATTATATTTGTCTTTCAGATTTTCCGGCACTCTTCTGCAAGGTAATCTGTTGTAGTGATTATCTTATGCATTTCCCCGATTGCTTTCCCCACACTGATTTCTCCGAAATTGAAAATCTTATTATGCTTATTCAAAATTTCCACAAGCTTTTACTTTTCTTCATTATTCAGATGTGGGTATTCTTCTTCCTTGATCTCTGGTATCTGAAATATTTCTTCCTCTTCTTTCGATATTATGTTTATTGTCTTGTTTACCATCTGCTATATTATGTTTATTGTCTTGTTTACCATCTGCTTCTCAGATTTTACTGTTTTCCCTTTTATCATCACCTTCTCTTTATTAATATTAATGATATGATTTGTTGCATTTAATACTGGTATCCAACCTTTTCCTTCTCATATCATGCACAAACTCGATGGAATTGATAACCTCTTTGTATTTATACCAATTTGGTCATATATCATAACTTCCGTGTTTATCCTTTCGCTTGTTGTGATTTCACACATTTTCCAATTATTTGGCAAAATCTTCACGTCCTCTGCCAACTTGAATATTATTGTGTCATCCCTATCTCGATCTTTGTATGTTGTTACTATCTCTTCTTGTACAGTTATCATTCTATCCTTATAGTTTATAATGCACTTGTTGTTTGTGAGAAAATCATTACCCAATATTACTTTGTATGGTAATTGGTTCCTCCCCGTGTCAATTACTGTAAAAGTTTGTTGAAATGTCATGTTTGCCACTCTCACTGGTATATTTTCCAACTTACCTTTCACGTCAATGTAATCTCCAGAAGCACTTATTAATCTATTTTTTTCATTGTTTAATTGTTCTCTTTGAAATCCAACTTTCTTTGCTTACTCATCCGTTATTATTGATATCACTGCTCCCGTATCTACTGTCGCTTCTACCTCTATTAATAACAATTGTTATCATATTTGTTTTTAGTAGATCAGTCACTATTAGTACGGGTGCTCAGTTTTTCAGAGATGGCGCTCCCTTTAATTTAAATTTTCTACTTCTGCCGATTCCATTTCCTCTTCTTTGTCTTGGTCCTCCTCATTTTCTATGAGGTCTTCTTCGTCGAAATCCACATCCTCCTCTTCTATCCAGTTTATTTGTCTCGTAAAGTATTTTTTCATATGTCCCTTGTTACCACAGGCTTGACATTTCAAATCTTTTCGTTTTATTTGCTTTATAGTTCCATCTTTTAATTTTATTTTCACTAGTTCCTCCCCAGATATCTTTGCTATGGTCTTACCAGTTGGTTTATTCACCATCGGTATTGTTTGATTAACTATTTGTTTTGTAATCGTCGAATTCTCACTAATTCTTGCTTTACTCTCCATTGTGATTTGTATCGCCAATCCTTTTCTAATCATTTTATCCAACGCATCATCTGCATCACATTTAATTTGAAATTGTGTCCGTATTGCCTCTGGCAATCCTTTACAGATGTGTGCAAATAAATCATATTTAGAATAACTACTTTCTCTAGAACGAAGTTTTAGCAATCGCTCTACTTGAGACATATAATTTCTTAAATCGTCTTTACTGTTCATTTTTATTCCATTTAATAGCATCCTATACTGGCTTTTAAAGCTTTCATCATCGTAGTATTGTCGATACTCTCCTATCAATTTTTTTGCAATTCATTTTTGTTTCTGAATCTAACACTAAATAGTGTTGATATGCCGCACCACTTAAATATAGTGGGAATCTTGCTGCTGCCCTGTTCTGTGTGACTTTTTGTTCTTTCATACTCATTTCGAATATTTCCAGCCATTCGTTAAATGTAGGTGAGTAATTGTCCACTCTGCCTGTAAATTTAGGCAATATCACTTTACATGTTGATATCTCATTTTCTTCATCTTCCAATAATATTGTGTCTTGAAACACAGGTTTCCTTTCAATCAGTTTTTCCACATTTTCCTTAAATTGTTTCGTTACATTTTCTACCAATTTTCTTATAAACTCTTCTTCAGTTTCCGAACTTTTGTAGTCTTGNCGTTTTATTTGCTTTATAGTTCCATCTTTTAATTTTATTTTCACTAGTTCCTCCCCAGATATCTTTGCTATGGTCTTACCAGTTGGTTTATTCACCATCGGTATTGTTTGATTAACTATTTGTTTTGTAATCGTCGAATTCTCACTAATTCTTGCTTTACTCTCCATTGTGATTTGTATCGCCAATCCTTTTCTAATCATTTTATCCAACGCATCATCTGCATCACATTTAATTTGAAATTGTGTCCGTATTGCCTCTGGCAATCCTTTACAGATGTGTGCAAATAAATCATATTTAGAATAACTACTTTCTCTAGAACGAAGTTTTAACAATCGCTCTACTTGAGACATGTAATTTCTTAAATCGTCTTTACTGTTCATTTTTATTCCATTTAATAGCATCCTATACTGGCTCTTAAAGCTTTCATCATTGTAGTATTGTCAATACTCTCCTATCAATTTTTTTGCAATTCATTTTTGTTTCTGAATCTAACACTAAATAGTGTTGATATGCCGCACCACTTAAATATAGTGGGAATCTTGCTGCTGCCCTGTTCTGTGTGACTTTTTGTTCTTTCATACTCATTTCGAATATTTCCAGCCATTCGTTAAATGTAGGTGAGTAATTGTCCACTCTGCCTGTAAATTTAGGCAATATCACTTTACATGTTGATATCTCATTTTCTTCATCTTCCAATAATATTGTGTCTTGAAACACAGGTTTCCTTTCAATCAGTTTTTCCACATTTTCCTTAAATTGTTTCGTTACATTTTCTACCAATTTTCTTATAAACTCTTCTTCAGTTTCCGAACTTTTGTAGTCTTGAATTGGTATCTCCTTTTGTGGCATCGCTGAATTTAATTCATGCGGTTTTTCCACTGTGACATTTTCTATTGTTTTTATTTCGGTTTTCTTTAACTTGATTAATTGCAACTCGTCCTTTAAATTATCAATTTCCAACTGCTTTACTATGTTATCCTCTCGTAAATTAGTGTTTTCATCATGAAGCTCTTTTAGCATTTTCTGAAATTGTTCACATTGGAGCTTTATTTCCTTATTTACTTCTGTCAACTTTTCTATCTGTTGTTGAAATAAATTTCACTGCTCCATCAATCGTATACTCATGTCTTCTTTTATTTCCTCGACTAGTTTCTCCTTTTCAATGCTATTTATTTCCACTTCAATTATTTGCTTTGTTAAATGTTCTATTTGTTTCGTTAACTCCTTCCTTTCTTTCGCATTATTTTCAATAATTTCCATTAACTGGGTTATTGTAAATTCATTTGTTAACTCCGCAGGTTGTAGCACCTGTTCCATTGGGGATTGTTCACTTTCTGGGGACATAATNATCATTTTGGTGATGAATTGAATTTACTGGATTTACTTTACGTTTTTGTATCAGGTTATTTTATTTAATAGAATGGAAAGCTAAACGTTCGAGCTATTGGGTATTATAGACAGTGGTTCACAACTCCAGTTAACAGGTGCATTGTGTATAGCCGGTGCTTACCTGAGATGCTCTTAGGTTAGGTATAAGGATAGGGATTTTTACTCATATTAGCTTTCCTATCTTTTGTTGTTCGTACTACTGTATTTATTACATTATGCTATTACATCTAGCCCTATTAGGAAATTATGGGATCAGTTTGTGTTATCTTGTACAAGATTTATNTTGGGTGTACTTCTTGCTTGGGGGGTCTTTTAAGTTCTTGGCTTACTCCTAGTAGTCTTTTTCTTCGAATTTACCATCTTTATCATTAGTGCTTCGGGTATCAGACTTAGTGGTCCCTTCTTACGTTTGTTTTGTGCTCCGGTGTGATTTTATTGTTCGTTCCCTCTTCTTTCTTCTTTAGTCACTACTTGCTGTAACACTAATAATGTCACGTAATCTAATCATATGTGGTCAAATTAAGAACAAAGAAGAAGAAACTAAGGCTGAATATTAAAATAAAATATTAATTGTACAAACATATGATTATGATTAGTTAATTATTTGTAAATTTATAGTGCAGTAATTTTTGATATTATATGGCAAAAAGGCACTAGACCTAAATCGCAAATGCTAATTAAGGCAGAAGTGCGTCATCAGCAGATGAATGAAAATTAAAGAGTTTGAAATTGTCAACAACTGAAATTAGCAGGTACTAGTCAAATATTTGATTGTTTGTTAATTTTTCACTATAAAAATTGTGTAATTCATCATTTTGGTGATGAATTGAATTTACTGGATTTACTTTACGTTTTTGTATCAGGTTATTTTATTTAATAGAATGGAAAGCTAAACGTTCGAGCTATTGGGTATTATAGACAGTGGTTCACAACTCCAGTTAACAGGTGCATTGTGTATAGCCTGTGCTTACCTGAGATGCTCTTAGGTTAGGTATAAGGATAGGGATTTTTACTCGTATTACCTTTCCTATCATTCGTTGTTTGTACTACGGTACTTATTACATTATGCTATTACATCTAGCCCTATTAGGAAATTACAAAATCAGTTTGTGCTATCTTGTACAGGATTTATTACATAGGATTACTAGTGGACTGACGGACTACCAATTCATCATTTTTGTGGCGACCATATTGATTGTTCACATGTACCCTAGATCAACATGTAACTATTTATATGTAGGGATATTATATGTAAGGAATCATAACAAGCTAATGCATCCCGGTTGCGAGATTTCCTTAGTAGACAAATTCATCAATAACAAGAACAATCAATGCATTAAATTAGGAAGGTATCACACATTATCACTATCGTATACATGCACACTATTTCACTGCACTGGGTCATCGGAATTGTGGTTGGTGTCTCTATTGATGTTTCAGTATCAGATGGAAATACTCATTGTAGCATAATTCTTTGATTCCTCTTTTGTGTTGTGCTTTGTCACAGGTCGGGTAGTTTACCCTGTACTCTGTACACTCTGTCTCGTGTCTTGTGTCTAAAAGGATAGTTGTTAGTCTCTTGTCAATGCCAGTTGATTAGATAATAAGTTAATTAACCAACAACTAAACAATAGAACTAAAAGAAGAGAGATGGAGATTGGAATCTGTCATCTACCATACTATTTAAGGAGGAACCAATTGTCACAGCAGCCCCTAAATTAAGCTAAGATTTACTAGTATGAAGGTTGGCAAGATTCTACAATAATTATTTTCCAGATGTTTAGATTACTATTTCAATTTGATTAACTTGAGAAGAAACAACTATCTTGACTCAAATTTCTCCTTGCGCATGTTGGGCGCCTGTCATGGTCGCCATGTAGAATCTTGACAACCTTCCAACTAGTAAACTTAAGTGTAATTTAGGAGCTACTTCGAATATTTCCTATTGTTACTGAGTAAGGTAGGTGACAGATTCCAAATTCCATCTCTATTCTTTTGTTCTTAATTGTAGTTACTTAACTTTTAGTATAATATCTAATCAACAGCTACAACTGACACTAGAAGTAACAACATTAATTTAGATTCAAGACAGGAGATGGTTGGTACAAAGTACAGGGTTATGCACCCGACCTGAGGCACAACACAAAGAGAAATTGAAGAACTATGATGTAACTATAATCTCCAACGAACACTGTTGCATCAAAAGAAACACCAATTGCCGCCACGAGGACTCAGTGCATGAAATGTTGTGTGATAATGAAATTGTGACAGTGTGTGAATAACCTATTAATTTAGTGCATAGATTGTTCTTGTTATTAATGATGTTGTAAAATAAAGGAGATTCACAACCTGAATGCATTAGCTTATTATCATGCCTTACATTTAATAAACCTACAGATAAATATATATATGCTAAGACCCTATCATACATGTGAACAATCAAAGCGGTCAGCATAAACAGAGGAATTAGGTCTGTAGGTCGACTATGAATGAAATACAATGTAATACC